>PVJS01031388.1:0-23442 GCA_004027185.1 Glis glis | reverse complement strand
GAGGCTAATATTGAACAGTGACCTTATTGTGGTAGCTGGCCACACAACAAAACCACATTTAAAAGGCAACAAGCCCAAAAGGAAGGTCTGAGGGTAAGGAAACCTAGACAAGGAAAAACTGCACAAAGGTTTTAAGTACTCCATGAAGACGGGCACCCCTGACTCATACGCTGGGTTCTCAGGAGTAGAGCACAGACAGCAGCGGTGACTAAGTTAGTGTCCCTTGGTTTTCACGGGGATCGTTTGGAGGGGATCCCCACTATGTTCCATCAGTCTATGACTCGTTATAGAGGGCTCAGCACCACTCAGTGTTAAGAGGTGGTATGGTGTAGTGGAAAGAAAATTCGATTTGGCCTAGGTAAAACTGGGTTGAAATCCTGGTCTTACCACTTCACAGCTGTGTGACTTGGGCACTTGCCCCACAGTATCTCTACTTCATCTCCTCCACAGTGGAATAATAACTGCTCTGGCTACTTCAAGAGGTTGATGAGAGAATAATGTCTGGATGTAAAAGTTCTTTCTCACCCTAATAGATGTTGCAAAACGTACAAGAGAAGCAAGGTAAATTTCGATTTCTAAATTTCAATCTAGTCAGGGAAATGACAAAGGCACAAGAAATATTTAAAGAGCAAAACTGAATTTAGGAAAATGTTACAATCCTAGAGCCAACTAGATTTCTTGCTACCATGGAGCACAGGTTCATGGTGTGGGATGAATCAGGAATCAAAGGGAGAAAGGCAGTCATTGGGGAAAACTTCATGAGAGAGAAGAGGTTGAACTAGGGGCCATGGTGTAAAAAGGAACTGGGAGAAAATTCCAGAATGTGAAATTCCAGAGACAATGCACAGAGACGGTATGAAGTAAATCTGTGTGGTTTCCCTGCTTTCAGGAAACTTTTCCATATTTCAGACTCACAATCCTCTCTTACAAACCACAGCAAGGAACAATGTGTCAGCTTCTATCAAAATAGAATCTATGCACCATTGCTATGGTAATTCTACTTTTAGCAACGTACACTACAGAGGTATATGCATGTATGTATGTGAAATGATATATGTACAGATATTCACTGAAGCTCAGTTTGTATATTTAATAGAAATGTAATTTAAGATCTAGAAATATATTCTAAGAGGCCATGAACAGATCGGTTAGAAAATTGTAGGATGTTCACAATGAAATATTTCACAGATTGCATAAAATATAAAAGATGTCAAAACATTAACTCTGTATGTACTGATGTAGAATAATTGTCACAATTTACTGTTAAGTGAAAAAGTAGTCTAGAACTGTACATACTAAAGGCTATTATTGGTGTAAAAAGCTTACCAAGTGCTGTGTGCATGTATGTCACTATGACTATGAACTACATTATGATGTGAGACTATAATGCACTAATAAAAGTATATAAAAAGGATGAAGGAATAAGAAGGAGACATACGATCCGGGCGTGGTGGCTCACGCTTGTAATCCCAGTACTTGGGAGGCGGAGACCGGAGGATCCCGGTTCGCAGCCAGCCTCAGCTACTTAGTGAGGCCCTCCGCAACTTCATGAGACCCGGTTTCAAAATAAAGGATAAAAAATAGGGCCGGGGGTATAGCTCGGAGGTAGAATGCCCCTGGGTTCAATCCCTGGTACCGCAAAAAAAAAAAAGGAGACATACTTTTCACTGTATTTCCCTTTGAATTCCATATCATACTTACATATTGCCTATTTAAAACTTACTTTAAATGTACTGTCTACTGACCCAGTGATTTCAGGGAGCCCAGATAAAGCTGCACACTCAAATGAAGAATCACAAATAAACACAGTTCTTTGCATTGCCTTTAACCGAAATTGCCTCATGAAGAGAATAATGCAAAACAAAGCTGCCCAGCACAGGGTACAACTCCCTGTGCACTTTATGGAGTGGTTGGGGTCTGGTATAGACTAAATCCTGTCTCCACAGAGTTGAAAGCCAAGCCCCCATAGACGGCTGCATTTGAAGATGGGTCTTTGAGGTGCTAATTAAAGTTGCCTGAGGTCCAAAGAATGGGGCCCTGATCCAATAGGAGCAGTGGCCATTTAAGAAGAGGAAGAAGCTGGGCAGCTGAGACAGGAGGATAAGGTTCAAGGGCAGCCTCAAGCAACTTAGGGAGACCCTGCTTCAAAATTAAATAAATAAATAAATTAAAAGGGCTGGGGGTGCAGTGCAGAGATAGAATGCCCCTGGGTTCAATCCCCAGTTGTTTAAAAAAAACAACAAAAGGAAGAGACGCAGCAGGAGTGCAGTTGTATAGAGGGAAGGTCATGGGGGTCACAGTGGGCAAGTGGTCACCTGTAAGCCAGTAACTAGGAAGCAGAATCTCCCTCTACTGGTATTTAGGTCTTGGATTTCCAGCCTCCAGAACGATGAGAAAGTAAAAGTCTGCAGTTCAAGCTATGTAATCCACAGTGGTTTTTTTTTCTTTCACTGCAGACCGTGTGGACTGCTCAAGTGCATCGTGGACTGTTGTGCAGGGAGTGGTCCTCCAGCTAAGGTAAGCTGAGCTCCAGTGAGAGCTACGCTGCCTGGCCTGCAGAGGAGCAGGGCTGTAACACAACAGCACGTGGGATGCTGAGTAAAATGGAAAGAAGGAGCATGAGGAGTCCGGGTTCCTGGCCCCTGTGCTGCTACCCAATGCTGCGACCACTGATGACCCGCCTCGGCAGGATTCGTCTGTAGAATCTCTTATTCCTCCCAGCTTCTCGGCTGCAGGATCTGTGACATACAGCCAGCAAAGTGTGCCACTTCCAGGAGCCAAGTTAGCTTCTAAAAATAGTGCAGCCTCATATTTGTGAAAGATAAACAGCAGCCTGTAACCTAGGCGTTCCCAATCCGGGAGGCCAGAGCTACTTTAGACCTCAAAGCCTAACAGCACAGAGTGCGTTTGCTGGCATGCTCAAGGCAGGGAAGGCCGGTGTGTTCCATTCTGAGAATTCACTGCTTTGGAACCCCACCTTTCAGAAACCCTGGCATGTCCTGAAAGGGAAGTGAAGAGATACTCGATCTCACAACCAGACACAACTATGACAACTCCTGTCTCTATCAAAGGAAGAAAGGGGGTGTTAGGCCAACCATTCAAACTCGCATTGCCCAGGTATCATTTGTGCCAAAGAAGGATGTGATTCTCCTGATGAACAGATTCAACACTTAGGACCCAGGTCTATCTAGTTGTCTACACTTAACACCATGGCATAATGAAGCAGCATCTATGGAAGGGCTGATTCTTTTTTCCTTTTATCAATGTAACATTGGAAATCTTATCATCAAGAGTGCACAAGACATAGCAACATCCGGGAACAAATGTCCTTATGGTTTGGGCACGGAATAATTTCTTGAATGACAGTGGGGTTAGGGGAATGGTGATGTTTGTTACAAACACTTGGGGCATGTGGTTTCAAGAGAAAAAGCGACTCGGGATTGGGGGTGACTATTTCAGATTACTGAATTAGACTTGAACCTTGGACAGAACACATTTCCATAGTATTCATTTCTAACAGAGTGGAAGAAAGAGCTGTGTCAGATCAGGAGCTGAAACAGCCTTGACAGTCTCTTTTGGAAGGCAGCAAGCCTCTTCAAGGAATTGGTGTAGCAAAATGCTGCCTCCAAATCTCTCCAAGAAGATAACTCTGAATGAGCAGCAAAATGTTACTGGCATGTGTATTTCAAAAACAAGAACAGAAAAATATCTCAGCATACATTCCATAATTACATTCTCAGTTTCTTGAGCCAGTATATATAAGGAAGATTCCCGGTTATAGTTTTTAATCTTGAAAAATCTCTAGAACTCCAAACGGAAGAGTGGTTTCCCCCCTTGAATCATTATTGCATATCATAATACATGAAGATACTGGTTTACCAACAAATGTATTCAGCTTTGAGCAATACCCAACTGCCGTACTGATGCTAGACTAACAACTCCTTTGGAATATTACAAGAAAATGCAATAAAATGTTCACATACATATCAAAGGATGTTGAAAGCATATCTTCTTCCAGATAAATATAATTCTTTCACAAACTTATAAATTTTGACTTTGTTTTTGGCACACACTTTAGTCAATCAAAGGTTATAGGATTTGTTGAAAAAACTGTCTCTTCACGTGCCAAATGAGTCTGTTACCTAAAATCTTATATTTCAATGTGGACTTTATTTGGGAGGCTGCATAAATGTTAACTGCTTGGGACAAGCATCCTTATTCCAAAGTGTTTTCTCAACTTGTAGAATCACAAATGGTATCAAATATAAATAAGTAGGACAATACAAAACCTTTTTGGCTCAGTTTTACAAGTCTTATGTCATAATAATTACTAACAGAATGACTCATTTATGCTAATTTATCTGTGGCCTTTGAAAATTGCCACACAGAAAAGGAGTTAAAATAAATGAGCCTGATTTCACTTATAATCCAATAATGATGTTGAACTATTATTTGAGAGGCACAGACTCAACTTATTAAGATATAGGTCATATATTTCCCATATCTGTACTTGATAAGGATTATAAAAAATTTTAAAGGATTGTATTCCCATTTATGCCAGTAGTTGTAAAAATTCAACGTATCTTTAAAAGTCTAACTGGCAGTACCTCACGATGAATGGAATTTCGGGTTATCAAAGCCTTTGTCTCTGAGTTATTTTCTCTCTCTTTGGTCTGGATATTGCTTTATTTATACCTCTCTCTTTGACCATTTCCAACTTCTCAGATTTCCCCGTCTTGATCATTCTTGGAATACTCTTCATTTATCTCCTTGACACCTTTCTTTCCTGTCTTTTTATCTAGTCATTATTAGAGATTCCTATTTCCAATTTTTAATTGTAAAAGAAGATGAAAGATAAAACCAAACTTAAGACAGGTTCTTCCAGTTTTCTTTTTGTAGTCTTCCAACTTCTCTTTTTCTGCCCTTTTCAGAATACATCTTCCTGCCTCTACTTTAAAACATAATCAAAATGATCAAATAGCTATTGGGATTCGATGAAAGCACAAGAGTAAGTATTTAATAGAAGAGATAAACAGAGAAGGAGTGACAGCGAGGATATATTCTATTCTCTTCTGATTAGAAAAGCTTCTTGAAGAATGAAGATGTTTTTAAAGGCATAGTTCAAAATTCTATCACTATTATCAATAATTTAAATCTATTCTGATTTTGTGAACATAATTTGATTCATGCTTATTCTCAAAGAGAAGTTTAAGTAGTTTACCATAAAAATACATATGCTTGGCCGGGCGTGGAGGCGCACACTTGTAATCCCAGTACTTTGGGAGGCAGAGACCGGAGGATCCGGGTTCGCGGCCAGCCTCAGTTCGCGCACGCGCAGGCGTGCGCACGCTCTCTCTCTCTCTCTCTTCCTGTCTCTCTCTCTCCCTGTCTCTCTCTCTCTCTGTACTTAGTGAGGCCCTCCGCAACTTCGTGAGACCCAGTCTCAATGTAAAGTATGAAAAATAGGGCCGGGGGCGTAGCGCGGAGGTAGGACGCCCCTGCGTTCAATCCCCGGTACCGCAAAAAAAAAAAAATACATACGCTTTATTGTTCTTTAGGTTCTCTCACACTAACTTTTACTTTCACACTAATGAACAACATTTTCAAAATCATGGATTTGACGGGACATGAAATCCTTTTGTGGCATGAATTCCACTTTATACTGGAAAAACACAGTATCTTGGTTATGATTAGAGAAAACAAATATTCATATTACAGATTATTATATACTCAAAGCAGCATTAAAGAGTTAACAGTTTTGAGTATTAGAAATGCTTTTTGAGCAGGGTTTACTTTGAACTTTTTTTATTAACAAAGAAGCATGTAACACAATCTTTATTATACTTGATTAAGCTCACACCAGGACACGCTATCCGACTCCTATCATAGCTCTATCAACAGTCTCTCATTCTAAGAACAGATCTATGATGTCAGCCCTTAATTCACTGCCTCCCCCAACTCCTTCCTGTCCTCAGGCTCTTAAACTATGCCTCACTGAAGGATTAAGAGCTTGGGTCAAAATAATGTGGTTACATAAACAAATACTCACTGTTTCTGTCCTATGAAAATACTTCCCTTCAACACGCCTCTCAGGTCAGAGACTGCATCTCCTTCCGGGGTTTGCATAAAAAATAGTACTGATGGGCCCAATGTTACTGACAAATTGCTGAACCTTTTATGCAGGGCTGCTGCATGTACCCAGAGACAAGACTAAGATTTGAACGGAATCTATAGCTTATAAGCAAGCCAGATATAGTGCAGCAGGGATGAGCTCAGAGGCAAGGCAAAGCTGGGCAAAAAACAAAACCCAAAACAACTTTCCTTCCAGCTCCATCTGGGTAGCTCACCTTTCTCCACTAAGTCACCATTTTCTCAAAAGTGGAGTGAGCTATAATGAGCTCACAGGTGTCTTTTAGCTGGTCTATGACTTAAGCTGTTTAAGGAGCTCTCTCTACACTCCAAAACAAAAAGAACATTCCTGTAGTGTTCTCTGAATACCCAGTACCTACAGCATTGTCTGAGACATAGCAGTTGCTTAAAAGGAGCTTGTTGAAAAGATGAATGAAGAAGCAGGTTTACCATTTACAGGGAGTAAACACGCTGCAGACAGTGTACTGCATTTCCATCACAGAAAAGCACATGTACCATGTGGTACAAGTCTCTGAGGAGATGTAAAAGAGGAGCTTAGCAGTGTCTCCCCAGCCTACACACACTGAATTACACCCCTTGCAAACCTCTAGGGTAAACCCTTTGCTGAAGTCTCTGGAGGGAAATGGTGGCCCAGGGTGTGAGATCGTGAGCGAAAGAAGGTAAATGACTTCTACTCTCTCATTCTCTCACTTTTCTCACAGCCCACTTTCACGTTGGTAACATTTCCCACATTCCAATCACCAGCATTTACACAACCCTGGAAGCCCAAGGGGAGGGGAGGAAGGCAGGCCAGAGATGCGTGTGCCCATCCTGCAGGGAAAAGACAGGGGGCGCAAGACTGAATCATCTTCTGTGCCACAGAGAGAAAAATCCTGGTGAGGACCACAAAGGATAGAAGCTAAGGATTTGATCCCCGCCTTTGTTCAGAGATGGATTTCTATTCTGTTCCCCTCTCAAGTTCTTCTTCACTTTCTTGGGGTAAGCTGGTGATTTAGGCCATCACATACTATTAGCTGCATAGATTTCAGAATGACCTGCAGGTAGAAGTCCCCCAGCCTCAGAAGCAGAAGGATGACTCTTCATGTGAGTGGAGTAAGTGATGTAGAGGAGTTGTGTAGAGA
This sequence comes from Glis glis, assembly GCA_004027185.1. Lineage (NCBI taxonomy): Eukaryota > Metazoa > Chordata > Mammalia > Rodentia > Gliridae > Glis > Glis glis. Next base: position 16,171 of record PVJS01031388.1, on the reverse strand, counting down.
AACCAATCAGAATCCTAAATTCAGTTTCTCCCACCTGTAACCCCAGTGCTTAGGAGGCTGAGACAGGAGGATCACAGGTTCCAGAACAGCCTCAGCAACTGGAGGGAACCTCAGAAACTTAGTTAGACCCTGTTTCAAAATAAAAAAAAATACCAAGGGCTAGGAGTGTAGCTTGGAGGTAGAATGCTCTTGGGTTCAATACCCAGTACCAAAATCAAGTGAAAACAAAACACAAACAAACAAACTAGCAAAACAACCAAGGAGCCGGGTGTGGTGGCGCACACTTGTAATCCCAGTACTTGGGAGGATGAGACTGGAGGATCCGGGTTCGCAGCCAGCCTCAGCTACTTAGTGAGGCCCTCTGCAACTTAGTGAGACCTTGTTTCAAAATAAAGAAAAAAAATAGGGCTGGGGGTGTAGCTCAGAGGTAGAATGCCCCTGGGTTTAATCCCTGGTACCCCCCCCCACACACATACACACACAAAACCAAGGAGACAAAACCCACCACAGTGGTTCTATGTGGTTTTCAACTCATCATTCATTCAACAAGAGTCTACTGAACATTTACAGGGTGCCATGCCAGGCTCTGGGGTACCATAGTGAACAAGAAATGGCAGTGCCCTTGCTCTCATGAACCTTAAAGTTAAGGAAAGAGAAAGATGCTAATTAAAAAAAAATCTCCACCAAGAAATGTACCATTGCAAACTGAGGTGACTAACAAAAAGGAAAGAAACAAGATTCTCTAGGAATGTCCTAAAAAGGAGGTTCTACAGGGCCAGGAGTCAGGAAAGACTTTCCAGAGGGGTCGACATGAACGCTGAGTTCTGAACGATGAGGAAAGTTCTCAGCAAAGGTGGGGGTGGGAAGCAGGGGAACGAGGAGGCAGACAATTATCACCCCCTGAACTTCAAAGTCAAGTCTATAATTTTTCTACATTATCTTATTCAGATGTCACTAATAGAATCATGTCTGAAAATGTTCTAAAAATGCAGTGGTTGATGAGAACACTCTGTAAGGGCAGAATCTACAGACCCAAGGGAGCATGGAGACAGGATTCTGATCAGGGACCCTCTTGTCATCAATTCTATATCTCTTCATGACTTGCTTTTTGTATTGTGCAACCACAAAACTGTCATTATTTTTCTAAGAAGTTGTCTTGGAGACATGTGGACTTCAAAAGTTATTGTAACCTTTAATCCTGCTGGTCAATGTAACCTTTAATCCTGCTGGTCACAAAAAATTGCTTTCAACCTGCTAGTTTATAGAAGAGCTTCAACTCTCAACTCTCCAAGTGTCTCCATCCAGGCCCGAATGAACTGATAAATCAATGACTACAACAGATTACTTTTTTTTAAGAAATCTTAAGTGAGGAATTTTTGTTTCCACAAACACTGTGATCAAAGGCTCAGCGGCAAGAAAGAACATGATAAGATCAAAGAGTGCTGGACAGAAGTGGTAGATTAGGAGGTAAAATCAACAGGCAGTAGATGGGATATGAGGGGTGAGGAAGGAGGGAGGATAGGTATCAGGAATGACTCCACCATAGCTGGGTGTGGTGGTACATGCCTGTAATCCTAGTACTTGGGAGGCTGAGACAGGAGAATCCCAGGTACCAGGCCAGCCTTAGCAATTTAGTGAGGCCCTCAGAAACTCAGTGAGACTCTGTTTCAAAATAAAAAATAAAATAGGGTTGGGGTTGAACTTAGAGGTAGGATGTCCCTCGGTTCAATCCCCAGTAGCATGCGTGCGCGCGCGTGCACACACACACACACACACACACACACACACACAGAATGGATCTACCATTTCTTGACCAACCCACCTCAGATGGTGGAACCATTCTGTGTTTGAAGAAATAAACATTTGGAGGTGAAGACGTGGTTTGGGACGAGTCTAAGGTGATTTTGAGAAATTCAAATAGAGTGGATGGATCCGTGGGGAAGTTGGGGAGGGCAGATATATATTCAAAGCTATCAGGAGGTAAATGATGCTACTTGAAATATGGATATGGATGAGATTGAGCAGGAAGATGGTATAAAAAGAAAATGGCCTACAATCCAGTGTTGAGGAATTCCACACATAGTGCTAAGCAGAGGAGAAGGACTCTGTAGACAGGAGAGGAAGAAGAAAACCCAGCCATGACTGATGCTACACTCAGCCCTACTAAGAGAGGAAATACTTTTCTCAGGTATTAAAATTCTAGAATAAGTAGGCTTCCTTATGGTGGTATGAGAAAATAAGCATGTGTAAATACTTGGAGCATTTTTCCTGAGGGGCAGACAGAATCCATGGGAAACCTGACTATCCCCAGACAGGTGTTAACGAATCCACTTTACAAACTGAGCTTGGAAGGACATTTGTAATTTGTAATTTGAGGATACCATGTCCTGTGATAGAGAACATGTTTCACTTTAGTTCGATCTTAAATATTTTAATTGGCCAGAGCTATTAGATTTTCCTAATAGCATTTTATTCTTGGAATTTGCTATAATTTGAATTTCTATTATAAACAAAACAGAATGAAGATTAAGATGGAAATTTTACACACACACACACACACACACACACATACACACACACACACAATTAATCCAATTTTATTCATTTTTCTTTGTCTCAGACTGACCAGTTTGGCTGTAAGCTCTGTAGTCTTTTAGAAACTCATCAAATCCTCTCTTCTGTGTGGCAGCACTGAAAACTGACCAACACAATCCTGGGAAGGTAATACCTGCTAACAGGGAGCAGTGGAGGGAATGCAGCTAATCCATAGATGAACGTCAAGCTCCTTTTAATTTAATCCTCTCGGTAATACATGATGAAACTAGACATGGTTAGTTAAGTAATAGATGCTTGTTTTATTTGACATTTGGAAACATGAGACTTGTGTCTCTACCAACATTCTTATCTCTTTCACAGGGACAGGGAGGCACACTGATAAAGAAGGGGCTCTGGGCTCCCAGCTGTGGTGTATACTCACAACTAACGGTGTACCAAAATAACATGTTTTTCCTAAATATAAAGAAGCATTGGGGCCAGGTGTGGTGGTGTATGCCTATAATCCCAGTACTTGGGAGGCTGAGACAGGAGGATTGCAGAATCGTGGCCAACTTCAGGAATTTAGTGAGACCCTGTTGCAAAATTGAAAAAGGGGGTGGGACTGGAAGTGCAGCTCATCGGAGGTAGAATGCCCCTGGGTTCAATCCCTAGCACAAAGAAGAAGCAGCAGTATTTGAGAGTGAGAGAAAAAGGGAAAGAGAGTGGGAGAGGGAGAAGGAGAGGGGGAGGGAAAGGGAGAAGGAGAGGGAAAGGGAAGGAGAGAGAGAGAGAGACAGACAGACAGAGACAGAGACAGAGAGAGAGTGTGTGTGTATGTGTGTGTGAAAGGGACTGAGGACAAGATATACCTGTCCAATGACCTACTTCTTCCAACTAGGGCCCACCCCCTACAGTTTCCACCACCTTCCAATAATGCCATCAATTATGAATCTCAATGGATTAACCCACCGACGAGGTCAGAGTCTCATGATCTAATCACCTTCCGGAAGGCCCCACCTCTGAACACTCCTGCATCAGCACTGAGCCTTCCACGAATGAGCTTTGGGCTCCAGACCCAAGCCATAACACTAGGTAAACATGCATGACCTACATGGGTTGTAATTGGATTGTTATTATATCTATTTATTAATTTTGAGAGAATTTCTGCCATTAATTAATAGAGAAAATAGAGCTACCATAAGATGCCACTCCATACCCACCCCGAATGACTAGAATTTAAAAAGAAAAAACTGATATTACCAAACATTGTGTAGGATATGAGGCAAGTGGAACTTTTTCATATGGCTGGTGTGATATAAATGGGGACTCACTTTGGAAAAATGTTAGATAACATCTATCAAAGCCAAATATAAGCTTCTGTGTCACCCAGCCACTTCACTCCAGTCTTCCTTGCTGCCCCATGACCAGCAGCCCCCCTTCTCTTACGTGTGCAATACCTTTCTTCAGTGGTATGGTTTCCAGTAGGAGCTGTAGAGCCAGGCTGCTGTGTGTACATTCCAGTTCCACCCCTCTGCCCGTGTGACTCTGGGCAAACCATTGGCCCTCACTGTTTCATGTGGTCAACAGGCCTCCCCATCATTTATTATTTTCATTTGCAAACTGGGAGGAAAGAGTGGATGACCCTTACCTAAGTACCCCATGGGGATGCTGTGCTGGAAGGGCTAAATGAGATGGTCCACAGAAAAAGAGTGTGAGGCAATTAGTAGGAATCCAAGAAATATTAGTTATTATTTTTTCTATCTAGTATAATTCTATTTATCTTTCAAGGCCTTCCTAGTGTGAGGCCGAAGTACAGCCATGACAGGCTGTGCTTCTAAAGAAACTAGGCTAGGCCCAAGTTTCTGTTTCTCAGAAACCAAACCAATAGTTCCAAGAAGTTCCAATAGTTCTCACAGAAGCCACTGCTCGGTGAGGCCTGTCAGAACAATGGTAGGGCCTCCTTTGCTTTTAAACCAATAGTCCCCAACTTCCTTCTCACAGAAACTACCGCCTGGTGGGGCCTATCAGAACAATGGTGGGGCCTAAACCAATAGTTCCAATAGATGTTCTCACGGAAACCACCGCTTGGTGGGGCCTATCAGAACAATGGTGAAAAGTCCCTAACTTCTTCAGGTGTGACGAGCCATTCAGTGAACTCCAAATACCCCTAACTGTTGCCAACTGTATATGTAACCAAAATGTATAAAAGACTGAGTAATCTAGAGCTCGGGGTCTGAGGTCAAGACTCCACTGTGCTGGATGAGACTTGGACCCTAGCTCGAGCTAGCTAATAAAGTTCCTTTGCTTTTGCATTATCGATTGGTGGAATTGGTCTCTCATTTCGCCGAACACTCGAACCCACAACCTTATACTAGTTCAAAGTGCTTCTCCTCCATGAAATTTTTCTCCAGATGAAGGGGAAAGAAATTTGAATCCTGACAGACATCTAGTTTCTCTCCCTCTCTTCCATGCCCAAGTTTACTTTGATCTTCTATTTTCATACTTAGCATATATGGACTTGGATTGTGGGTTGTGCTGTTGGTGTCTGTCTCCCCCATTGCCGACTGTAAGCATCCTGCAGGCAGGAATCTCCGCTCACTGCATGCCCCTCTATCTTCTCCTGGTGCTTTTCCCTTCCATGTCCAATAGATGTGGGTTACCTTGCACTGAACTGAAGCATGGACGGAGACCCCTGGATGCCTGTGGGTAGTGTCACCTGACCTGTTTGCTTTCCAGGAAAGCTTGTCATATGAATCGTCTTAAATGCCTGAACTCAGTATAGTAGACCCCCACATCCACGATTGTGCTTTCTGCGGTTTCAATTACCTGCAGTAAGCTGCAGTTTGAAGATATCACATGGAAAATTCTACAAGTAAACATTCAGAAGATTTAAATTATTTTATTACAATATTGTGCTATAATTAGTCTATTTTATTATTAGTTACTGCTGTTTATCTCTTAATGTACCTAATTTGTAAACTTTATCATAGGTATGTATGTTAGAGAAAAAAACATAACATACATAGAGTTGAGTTTTATCCATGGTTCAGACATCCATTAGAGGTCTTGGACTGAACATGTGCCCACTGATAAGGGGAACTTCTGTAGACAGTTCTTTTCCTTCTTTCTCCTTTCCTTCCCCGACCCTCCTTCTCTCCCTCCCTCCCTCTTTCCCTCCCTCCCTCTTTCCCTCCTTCCTTCCCTCCCTTCTTCCCTTCCTTTCAACTGGCTATGTTGCCCAGGCTGTCCTTGAACTCCTGGACTCAAGTAATCCTCCTGCCTCAGCCTCCTGAGTAACTGGGACAACAGGAGCATGTCACTGACCCCAGCCTGAACACAGTTTCTTCATAGAAGAAATAGCAAGACCATGAGCAACTGTGCTAAGATTTGGGGAAGTGTCTTAAATACTGGCACGAAAATATTTGGCTTGACTATAGTGATTGTATAATCTGCCTTTATTATGAAAATGTGAAGTTGATGAAGATTTTTCAAATGTTATTTTTAAGTAGTAACTGCCTCAGGGGATATTAAGATGCTTACATTTTTAACACAGGAGAACTGGAGTTTTACATCTTGGGCTTAGTTTTGAGTTTGTGGCTAGGAAAGCCTCAGGTTTTTAATTCCTGAGTTTTGATTTATTCAGGTTGAATCTAAAGAACAACCTTTGTGCCAAAGGTTTTTTATTTATTGTGCACTGAGTCTTAGATCTCTCAGGCCACACATTTTCAAGCCACCAAGCAAGAGTACAAATGGGGCTTCATACCATATATGTGAATATTTACAGATTATATAGTAAAGTCACAAAATAAATCCTCCTCCTTCTAGATCTTCATAAAGATCTAGAAGACAGGTTCAAATTTAGAATTCTCAGGTTCTATGAAGTTCTAGACTGATCTGTGGTGGCATGTGGCTTCCTTTCTCTTTCCAACCTTGATTTTGAGGGGCCTCATGAGCATGGGTGAATGGACCAGTCCAAGTTCCATCTACACTGCCACTAGGAGCTGACATTGATGAAGGTTCACCAGAAACTCGAGTCCCTGCCACAAAAGAGCTGCCCTCTGGGCCTAGGGGACTACACAGAGAGAGTAGGATATACCTTTTAGAAGACTGACCCAGGGAATAGGGCTGGGAATTCCCTGGCCCTGGGAATTCTGGGATTCTGAGCACTGTAGCATGGGCCCAGCAGAAAGAAAGTCTGTGGGTTGAGTGGACTCCTCCCTTACCTTGTAAGGAGAGGGTATGGCTTGAAGAAGACCAAAACAAGGTTTTCTAAAGTATAGGAGTCATCTCTGCTGGATCTAAGAGTAGTATTGATTCTCCTTAAAGGACTTTTATTAAAAGATGTATAACAGTAGAATATCTTTGTCATAGAATAGTTAGGATGTTTATTAGAGCCACAGGCATTCTAGTTACTGATATTACAGTGTTAAACACAATTCTGGAATTACTCTCTTCTTCCCAATAGTGAAAGCCTTAAACTTTTGCAGTAATACTGAAATTTAAATAAATAGTTGTTGGAAAGCCAGCAATTGTACTTGTTTTTATTTTTTTCTTATCATAATGCTGAAACTCATGTACTTGGTGCCATTTCTATCTCATCCAGACTAATTCAGAAGAAAAAGAGACAATGACATGGATTTTCATTAAAACCATGTCATAATAGTCCATTGTGGGCAACTAGAAGTGGGTTTTCATTGGTGAAGTTCATCAGATACCTTCTTCCCTGGGAATTGAGCTGACCCTGCTCCATGGTGGTTCCACCCTCTCCTTAAAAATACAGCAGTTAGAACATCACGCCTCTCTACATATTTATTTTGGGAAAGAACAAAAGCCGTATTAGCATATTCTCATAGATATTTCCTGTCCAGACAATGTGCCTATGTAACTAAAAGATAAATACTGAAGTCAAGTCAATTTGATTCTCATTTTAGCTCTGTCATTTTATCGTGTGTGACATGGACTTGGGTTACACCACAAGGTCCATGCATCTGCAAGGATGACATGGAATCATTTATGTAAAAGGATCTGCCACAGCACCAACACGTTCAATAAATACTCATCGCCGGGCATGATGGCGCACGCTTGTAATCCCAGTACTTTGGGAGGCGGAGACCGGAGGATCCGGGTTCGTGGCCAGCCTCAGCTCTCTCGCTCTCTCTCTCCCTGTCTCTCTCTCTCTCTCTCTCTCTCTCTCTCTCTCCTTAGTGAGGCCCTCCGCAACTTCGTGAGAGCGGAGGTAGAACGCCCCTGCGTTCAATCCCCGGCACCGCAAAAAAATAAAATAAAACATCCTCTCCTTCCCCTCTACTCTCTTTACTGCACTGAACTCAAATTTTTAAATCATCACAAAAAGTAGATCAGCATTCACAAACTAGATTATAAGAGCCTTTCCTTTGCTCAGTGATTATACAGTTCTGTATTAGGACATATTAAATCAAGATTCAGATTCATGTGCACAAAAATCTTCTTAGAGTGAAAGGAATTTTGGAAGCTTATCAAGGGATGTACCCAGTGGTTCTGAAGAACAAAGAGCCCTTTAGATATTAAATTGAGCTTGAAGACTTCATCATCTTCTAAGGCTTTAACTGTATTCTGGTTACTCTCAGTCTTTTTTTGAGTACAGCTACTCTTTAGAAATCACCTTTTCACTAAGCAGGGCCAATCATATTGAAGTTATTGTGAAATAAAGAATCTTTTCTTTCAGAAAGCCGCACTTTGAATCATAATACGGGGCCCTACAAAGAGCTTCTAAAAGCGCCGGAGGGAGGCAGCTGCTTGGAGAAGTGCTGCAGGTGAGCCTGCAGGCCGAGGCCCCTCCCTGCATCCTGGGCAGGTGTAGTGGGAAGCCGCTGACCATGCTGGGCCACTGTCAGGAATTGTCTCTGAAGTTTCAAGAATTCAGTATCCCTGTCCCTAAATATAATTGCTGGTTAAGACTGGGTAGATAGATTGGCTCCTTCCACCTTTACTATTAAAGCATTTTGAATTTGTGAGTGTGTGTATGCCAACTTAGCAAAATAAAGATTCACATGAAAATTAAAGAATCCACATACATATGAATATGAAATATTTTATTATTTTTTCTTTTTACATGTCAAAGATACTATGACTTCTTTACTAAAGAAAGGAAAACTACTCATGCTGCTTGTCACAGACATGCCAATGATGTTTAAAGGAGGCTGTCTGGGGATGTGTGAATTCCTGTTGTTTCTGTCCGCTGAAATTTTTTTTTTTTTTTGCGGTACCGGGGATTGAACCCCAGGGACGTTCTACCTCTGCGCTACACCCCCGGCCCTATTTTTTATACTTTATTTTGAAATCAGGTCTCATGAAGTTGTGGAGGGCCTCACTGAGAGAGAGAGAGAGAGAGAGAGAGAGAGAGACAGGTAGAGAGAGATAGAGAGAAAGAGAGCTGAGGCTGGCCGCGAACCCAGATCCTCCGGTCTCCGCCTCCCAAAGTACTGGGATTACAAGCATGCGCACCACGCCGGCCTCACTGAAACTTCTAATTGAGGCACTGCTCTTTGCTAAGCACCATCATAAGATGCTTCAGGGAAACAAAAGTAAAACTGAGTCCTGACCACTAGGAGCACACTAAGGTCATTTCCAAGAACAAAGGTTTCTAAGAACATATAAAAAAATACCACAATGCAATCAGAGTTTCTGGAATCTTCTTGATTCACAGTGAATGCTGAAGACCATGAGCTACTCTGAACAACTATTGTGAATCAGTGGAGTTGTTTGTAATCAACAACTCCACTGTCACATGCTCTATGTGACATGCACAGTACCTACAGAAGCAAATACCAGGGCAATGAGGATAGGCAGCCTCCTTGAATTGGGTGAGTAGATAACTTTTTCTCAACAAAATTAAGATTTCAAGAAATAAGAAACTGTGATCATGTAAATGTTTTGGTGAGATCAACAAACCCCCCACAAACAAACAAACAAACAAACAAACAAACACCCCTCATGTTTTCTTTAAAAAAGGCCATTTCGCTGGGCGTGGTGGCGCATGCTTGTAATCCCAGTACTTGGGAGATGAAGACCGGAGGATCTGGGTTCGCGAAGGCCAGCCTCAGCTACTTAGTGAGGCCCTCCGCAACTTCATGAGACCCGGCTTCAAAATAAAGTATAAAAAGTAGGGTAGCGGTGAATGATCTTGGGTTCAATCCCCGGTACCTCAAAAAAAATAAAAGGTCATTTCCAAAGGAGAGCACTTGACTTTTCAGTCAAACATCTAGCCAAAATGGCTCCTGGAAGCAAGAATGGCGCAGTAGAGAGGTGTCTACAACCTTCATTTCGTCTCCAGCCTTCTTCTTCCTTTGCATCAGCCGCCTTTGCAGGCCTTCTCACTTTCTTGTTCTCTTAGCCCAGTGCTCAGTCCACCTGGCGGGGCCTCCCCTCACCCCAAGACACTCTAGCCCTGTCCTCCTCAGCATGTCCCTTCCAATGCTGCCTGACCTGCCACAGGCCCTGGGGGTGCCCGTCTACCCTCAAGCAAGCCTGTTTCCACTTTCCCTCTCCTAGTTCTAGAAACATCCAGCTCTATAACTCTTGGAATACCTGCCTCTGCAGCTCCTGCTTTCTTGGGGGCCTTGGTCAAACCCCCTCCTTTAGCAAATTAGGGCATTTGACCTCCCTTGACTCTCAGCACTGTAGAGTTCTTTTATTTGTATTTAGAGTTAAACTGTTAAATGTATTTAGAGAAGATAATATATATAAGTGCTTAGGCAAATAAATGGTTTCTGATGATGAATTTCTTGGTTTTGAGTCCTGGCTCCACATTTCCCCAAACTATATAATTCTAAGCAAGTTCGTTAATTGATCCATCTCAGTTTCCTCATTTGTGAACTATGGAGAATGAAATCACCTAACTCACAAGGTTACTGGGAGGATTAAATGAGTTAATGCATTCAAAACTGCCAGCCATGTAGTATACACAGGATAATTATTAGCTATTATTTTTGTATCAACAGCAGTTTTGGTTAGGAGATGTATGTGTACCATCTTTGCTTCTAAGCTGGCTGGTCCAACACTCTGACATCCTGTCAGCTCTACCATCACCAGGCATGTAATAGTCAGCTTTGTATGGCTGTGGCTAAAATACCTAACAAGGACAACTTAGAGTAGGACAGGTTTATTTCGGCTCATGGTTTCAGTGATTCAATCCATGGTCAGCTGGATCAAAGGCAGAAACATAGTGGCAGAACATGGAGGAGGAAAGAAAGCTTCTCAGCTCATGGCAGCCAGGAAGCAGAGAGAGAGAGAGGAAGGGACCAACGGCAGATATAGTCCCAAGTTCATGTCCCCAGTGATCAACTTCTTTCAGGTATACCTCACCTGCCTACAGTTAGCACTCAACAGTCTGTTCAAATTATTAATCCATCAAATGTATTAACCTACTGATGGTGTTAGAGCTCTCACAATCCAATCCTACCTTAAAAGCCTACCTACAGACATTGTTGCATTGCCTAACAAACGCATGAGCTTTTGGGGGGAGTGCATTCCAGATCCAAACCATAACAATGGGGAAGGCCAAAGAGTCCCCCACTAGTGAATCTCATGTGCTCTGTTCCTACCTCCAGTTGCCAATGCACTGAGTAGAGGAGGAGAGGTAAGACAGGGAAGTCAGACTGAGCATGCGTGATGCTGGGTTAGGTAGACTCATATTCCTTATCTTATGTAGTCTCCACAAGAGTCCTAGGAAACCAAATACAACCCTTGGGCTTCTGTGAATCCTAAATGAAAACAAATTACCCATAAAAACCCCACAGGAATACTGGGAAAATGAGTATGATTTGTTCAGGGGATAGTAAATGTTGGATGATACGAAAAGAACTTTTTTTTTTTTTTGGCGGTACTGGGGATTGAACCCAGGGACATTCTACCTCCGAGCTACACCCCCGGCCCTATTTTTTATTCTTCATTTTTAAACTGGGTCTCACAAAGTTGCGGAGGACCTCACTAAGTAACTGAGGCTGGCCGTGAACCCAGATCCTCTGGTTTCTGCTTCCCAAGTACTGGGATTACAAATGTGTGCCACCACACCCTGCAAGAATTTTTTTTTAGGTGTGGTAAGTGTACTAATGTCATGGTGGTTATATGGTTTTAAAACTGCCCTTTGTAGCCTGAGGTCCATATTGCAGTATTTAAAAGTGAGATCACATAATGACTGGGATGGACAATAAACGATTTCACTGCTTTTCCAAACCACAAAAGCATGTGGTAGATAGATGATAGAACACTGGTACTAGTTTGATAATTTTTGAAGCTGTACGATGGGAACAAGACGTATTATTCTTTCTTTATATGTTGTATGTCTGAACCCCACCCCCCAATAAAAGGTTTCTTGTAAAGGAAGATATCTCATTTACAAGCAAGGAAACAGAGGTCCCTACAGGGTAAGTAACTTGCCCAAGGTCATAGAGCTCAGATTGAAAGTTCTTTTGAGTTAATGCCAAACCTATTCTGAAGAGTGGCTCCTCTATGTTCTCTATACTGTTCTTCTCTTTGCATTAACATTTATTTCTATCTTCAAACACCTGCTCTTTCTTCACTCCAGTCTCTGAGGAAGTTGTCCTTTTTGCCAATGCAATCTCTCTCCAATCCTCAGCCAAGAGAGGTCCCACATATTCTCCCTTGTACACTCTCCTCCTTACAAACACACAGCCTCCCCCATCAACATCCCACAGGAGTGTGGTATATCAGCTATCATCTATGAACCTACACTGGCACATCATTAACACTGAAAGTCAACCAGGCATAGCGGTGCACATCTATAATCCCAGACAGGAGGATCACAGGTTCGAGTTCAACCTCAGCAATTTAGTGGAGATCCTCAGCAACTTAACAAGATCCTGTCTTAAAATAAAAAATAAAAAGGGCTGTTGGTGTAACTCAGAGGTAGAATGCCCCTGGGTTCAATCCACAGTACCCCTCCACTGAAAAAAAATGAAAGTCCGTCATTCACGAGGTGTCGTACATTCCTTAGGTTTGACACATGCATAAGGACACGTAGCCACCATTGTAGTATCCTACAGAAGAGTTTCACTGCTGGAAAAATCCTCTGTGCTTTCTCTCTTCATACCTCCCTCTCCTCAAACTCTGAGAAATCTCCTATTTCTTTACTCTCACCATAGTTTGCCTTTTCCAGAATGGCCATATAACTGGAATCACATAAGATGTGCACTTAAGATTCCTCCGTGCCTTTCCATGGCTTCATAGCTTATTTCTTATTAGCATATAATAATATTCTATCATCTAGATATACTACCATCTATCCATTTGTCTACCAAAGGACATCATATTGCTTCCAAGTTTTGGCAACTATGTATATAAAGCTGCTGTAAACATCTGCATGCAGGGCTTAGACTTTTTAAAAAACCTTCCTCACATACAATAATAAAAATTTGTATAATGTCTAAGGTTTAAAACACTTAATATATACTGTCTTATTTGATACAGGTATTATAATTTCCTAACTATTAATAGAACGACAGATTAAATATGAGAAGGGATTATGCAAAGCTACACGGCATGGATATGGAAGAGCAAGGGCTTGAATACATTTATTTATTTATTTATTTATTTATTTATTTATTTATTTATTTTGCAGTACTGGGGATTGAACCCAGGGGCATTCTACTTCTTCACTACATCCCCAGCCCTAATTTTTATTCTTTATTTTGAAACAGGGTCTCACTAAGTTGCAGAGGGCCTCACTAAGTAGCTGAGGCTGGCCGCGAACCTGCGATCCTCCTGTCTCAGCCTCCCAAGTACTAGGATGACAAGCATGCACCACCATGCCCAGCTGGACTTGAGTACTTTAAACATTGCTCTGGTCTGTCTAAGTTGCCACGTCCTAATATTCCATCTTGAATCCACACTTTCCTTTCCATGTCCACTGCCATCATTGTGGTTCAGAAAGGACACCCCGCCCCAATCTTTTGCATGGGCTCTTACAAATGCTCTCCTATGAGCCGGGCGTGGCAGCGCACGCTTGTAATCCCAGTACTTGGGAGGCTGAGACCAGAGGATCCGGGTTCGCGGTCAGCCTCAGCTACTTAGTGAGGCCCTCCGCAACTTCGTGAGACCTGGTTTCAAAATAAAGGCTAAAAAAATAGGGCCGGGGGTGTAGCTCAGAGGTAGAAAGCCCTGGGTTCAATCCCCGGTACCGCAAAAAAAAAAAAAAAAACAAAAACAAATGCTTTCCTATTCAGATACACTTCTGGTCTGCCAGAACCCCTCTTTATTTCACCCCCTTGATCATATTATGCAGTGTCTAAATGGGCAAGATGGTTTCCCCCTGCTTTTGAAATCTTCTGTGTCTCTTTGATGACTACTGAATAAAGCTCAAATGCCTCACTCACCCTTGGCTTGGGAGTCTTCCAGCATGGTGCCTCCTCCCCTCCCCCCTGTGGAGTTCCTGTCCATTTTTTATATCATGAACAATCTATATAATACCCCCAGCCATATCTGCCTTGCTCTAAGTCTTTGCTACTCTAAGCCTTCTGCCGCACCTTTGCTGACTGATTTCAGCAGGTGGCTTCCAGATACAGGTAGCACAGAGAGGAGGAGGGTGCTCAGAAAGGGTCCCCAGCATCCTCTGCTTGCCAGTGCATCACAAAAGGATTTGAGTAAAAAATGCCACAAGTCACTTTCCCAGCATTCTTCAAGTATAAATGAAAACAATCAAAAGTTTTTGCATACACTAAAGAGGGGGGAGATAAAATCACCAACAAGACTACTGACCTCTTTCTTATTTTTTGATTCAAAGAAGTAAAAAGGGAGGGATAATCAATTCATAGAAATGTTACACTGGGCTTTTGCCTAGGAGTCGTCCCAGTTCCAGAGAACTGCTGGGTGTTTCCTCCTAATTAGCTATACAATTACAGAAAAATTCTTTGAAGGCAATCTTATAGCAAGGAAATATATAAAAAAGGAACTTTACCCAAAGAATGTTAGAAGTGCACTGCAATAAATAGAGTTTGAGGATTTTCTGAAATGTAATTATCTGCTATAGACCACATTAATATTGGAATCTTGTCTACAAAAGTCACATACTCTTGAATATCAAAATGTAAATAAAACCAAAAGCTAGAATGAAAAGATCCCCATCAGATGTATAAGAAGCAATATACTCAACAAGGAAACAATTTGAAGTATTTGTGGCTGATGACATTCTAATGCTATGAAACATTTTTAAAACTATTTTATCCAGTAAGAAAACAAAAAGATTTTTAAAAGTACTACTGTCAATGCTTTTAAGGATTCTTAGAGAAAAAGACTATATATAGTCTTATTAGATGGAGAATATCAACAACTCAACAAATAGATCTTTTACTTTAGTGGAAATCATATGGTACAAAAAATCCAAGAAAAAAATATAGTGTTTGAAGTGAAATTTTCCCACCCAGAGATTTTTTTAATGACTGAAACTAACATCCTCTAAAACCAACCAAAGCTTCCGAAGAACCACTTGCTCTTGCCTGCTTTGCATCCCTCTTTGAACTTGACCTTGGCCTTGAGTTTAAGAGCAAGGTCTCTGACAACAAGCTTGCTGACGACAGTTTTGTCCATGGGGATGCCCCTAGAGTACCTTGTGGGCATGAGGGGATGTAGTTATAAGTCTACACAAAAGACTTAATCTTTGACCTCTTGGTGATTTTCTTCTTGCCCGTGGCAGTTGTCACTTTGTGGGGACAGTGATCAATTCCAACCACCAGAGCATGGTTGTAGGACAGCGTGAGGAGCTGTCACCAATGTTCTTCACAATAATGCTTTGCCTCTGGGCCAGCAACCCTTCCCTGAGTTTCATGAACTTGCCCATTTCTTTCTTACAGACATATCTTAGTTTGAATCGGTGGTTCTCAAAGTGTTAAAGTAACTGCTTAATTGAACTGTTTAAAGGATTAGAAATATGTGCTAAATTTTCATCATCATTACCATGACATCTCTTCTCCTCCACTGCCAACCCCCCCAGCATATGTTTAAGAACTAAACTGAGATTTAAATATCTACCGTCTGGAAATGCATATGAAAACCTTTCTACATTTCCAAGTCTGAGAAGAGCAAATGTCTGTCTCATGTGTCTTTAATGCCAACTGATTCAAGTGGTTTTCCGAACAATAGATGTTTATCAACAGGTCCAGCAGCAAGGCGATTTATTTGGTCCTCTGGCGGACCCTCTCAAGCTAACAGAGAAGACAGCTTGAAGACGTAACACAATAGCCTCTTATGGTTGGGCTCTAAATTCAGCTTGTAAGTCACAATTAGCCTGGAACACTCCTTGAATCTCCCATGAATTACAGCATAAACAGCTGGTTTGTACACACTCTGCTCCCTGCTTGCAATCTCGTCACCTCTCTTAACCCCTTGCTAGCTGGTGTTTCACCAGCATCTCAGTTCCTCAGTTTATTCATCCACAGAGCACTCTCTTCTCAGTCCCTGGGCCACGGGAGAATTTTTGGTTTGCTGGCCTGTTTCCATTTGATCTTGTTTTATTGGTCAATGACAATTTTTTTCAATGCTTCAAACCTTTCATACATACATTTTGTGAGCTTTTAAAAATTGTTAGAGCTGGCCGGGCGTGGTGGCGCACGCTTGTAATCCCAGTACTTTGGGAGGCGGAGAC
>PVJS01031387.1:0-23443 GCA_004027185.1 Glis glis | reverse complement strand
TCCCAGTACTTTGGGAGGCGGAGACCGGAGGATCCGGGGTTCGCGGCCAGCCTCAGCTCACGCAAGCTCTCTCTCTCTCTGTCTCCCTGTCTCTCTCTCTCTCTCTGTCTCTCTCTCTACTTAGTGAGGCCCTCTGCAACTTCGTGAGACCCGGTTTCAAAATAAAGTATAAAAAATAGGGCTGGGGGCGTAGCGCGGAGGTAGAACGCCCCTGCGTTCAATCCCCGGTACCGCAAAAAAAAAAAAAGAGTCCCCTAAGTTGCTAAGGCTGATCTGGAACCTACAATCCTTCTGTCTTAGCCTCCCAAGTATTAGGATTACAGGCATGTGCCACCATGCACAGCTGCCATTATTTCTTATATACCACTAATTTCTTCTCAAGTTGTTCTTATTAAAACTCTGTGAGGGGTAGAAAATCTTAGCCTTTGTTTTCTTGAAAATATATTTATTACATTCTCAAATTTGAGTGATTGCTTTGTAGTATTCTAGGCTGACAATTTACTGTAGCTGTCTTTTGACATTTATTATTGCTGATGAGAAGTCTGTCAATCTGACACTCCTGTAGATAAACTGTTTTTCCTCTCTAGTAACTTTTAGTGTAGTCTGCATGTTCATGAGATTCTCGTGTTTTAGCATGATATATCTTGCTTACATTTTTTGTTACTTTTTCTTATGATTCAGCATGCTTCTTCAATGTGAAGACCTATTTCCAAACCTGAAACATTGTTAGCCATTCTTTGTGTTCTAGTGTATTTTCTGTTGCTATAACAGAATACCTCAGACTGAGTAATTTCTAAAGAAAAGAAATTTGTTTCTTACATGTTCTGGAGGCTGGAGGGTTTATTGATTATATATTCAAAGATGTCTATATATTCTGTTCTTCTGCTCTTTAATTTTCCTGAATAAATATGTATAACTGATTTTTAGAAGGTCTGGGTAATTATTTTACAAAATACCTTATAGTTTATCATGTAGTATATTTTATCTTGATGATTTATTTTCTCTAAAAATATTGTTAGTTCATATTAAACATGCCCGTTTTTAGTTCTTCAAATTATTCTTGGGAAGGGTTATTTCAATTTCTTTGGGGTTTAATTATTTTTTCTATTTATTCTGGGTAGTGACTCATTCAGGTTTTGTGGCTGTTTGGTCATGTTTGTATACTTTTTAATGACTCCAGCTTTCCTTTATCTCTTTCTGCCTTCTGGAAATTTCTTTCTCCCTTTTGAGTTTAGCGCAGCTTAAATAATCTTTTCTAGTGTCAAGCATTTACATCTTGTGTGGACAAGGGGTCTGGCTATGTCAATCTGCTCCACCATATTTCTGGATCACTTCACCTCTACTCTACCCTGGCACTGTCCCTCATCTAACTCACTACACTAAAGCCAGACCAACCTTCAATTTCGTTAATCCATCCTATATCTCCCTGGCTCCTGATCCAGATCATTACCCTTGCAAGGAATACTTCATTAACTTCTACTCTTTCTATTAAGCTGAGTTCAAGTGTCGCTTCTTTGGGGAAGTCACTGATCCGAACCAGGTCCCTTGATCCCATGGTCCCATTTGCCATGGACGTCTCCCGCCACAGAGCTTGTCACCATTCACAGTGGTATATTTCAGGGGTTGATTAATATCTGTCATTCCCACTCAAATGTATGGACCTATGTATTATGGTGTAGAATGCTGAGTGCGATCTCTCCTTCGGTGAGGGACTGGGGGAAGGAGTGTGGTGGTCGGGACTTCAGGCTGAGAACAGAAGCACGCAACATCTTAAGCTGGAGGCTCTGCCAGAGGAAATGGAGCCCAGCAAGTCCAGGTATATCAGAGAACATATTCATTGTAATCTTAAAAGTCCACTGCAGTTGTTCTTATAATCTGCATGGTTGCACTAAGATAATCAACACTTTTCACCACTAAATAACTTTTCAAGGGCTTAGCCTTGACTATGTGTTCTATATATATTATCTCATTTAATCTATATGTGTTATCTCATTTAATCTTCATAAGCAGTCTTAAAAGGTCTGAAGTACTTAAATATGTTGCTTGTTACTAAGAATTTTGACTAATGCAACCTATAAAATGTGAACTTCTAGATGGTGAAGAACTGTATTTCAAGTGTGTAGATATTATTATTATTCATACTACCAGTTGGATGATTTTGATGAAAGGAAGAGGAGTATGTAACATCCATTGTCAAAACAAGAAAGATAGAAGACACCCTTTTGCATATTTTCTTTTCTTTTTTTCTTTTCTGGTACAAGGGATTCAATCCAGGGACAGTCAACTTTTGAGCTACACTCTCAGCTGTTTTTATTTTTTTTAATTTTGAAACAGGGTCTAAGTTGCTAATGGTCTCTCTAGATTGCTGAGGCTGGTCTTGAACCTGTGATCCTCCTGTCTGAGCTTTCTAAGTACTGGGGTTATAAGCATGAGACACTATGGCTGGCAGTATATTTTCTTTATAAAGAAAAGTCTATATTTATTTGAATGTTTGTTGAAAATGCATTAACTTTTGGTGGAGGTTAGATTGAGATGGTTTATATAATTGTACATTGTGGTCCAAATAGTTTTGAATTGCACAAACTAGTAAAATTAGAAGCAACATGCTAAAAACATGTATCTATTGTTAGCACTCTTTCACAAGAGAAAAGCTATTTTAACATCAAAAAGAGAGGCTAAACATAATCTCAGAATGAAATAGATCATCTAGTTTGAATAAAATGATCTTCCAAAATTTTTACTTCATTTTCTTATTTTACCGCAGCCCGGTGAATACTTCATTAAGAACTAATATTTAGGAACCACTAGTATAGAAAAAAGAAAGTGAACCCCATGTGGCTCAGACAAAGGATCTAAAGGTTAAATGTTAAGAGCCATTCCTATTGAAGATCAATCAGGAAAGATGAATCAGTTCGGGTTTTATAATGGGATTTTATTTGCACAGAGCTTTTCAGGAATGCACTATGCAAAGAGAGGTGCAGCTGTACCTTTTTCATGTGCATCCCTATTGGCAATGGAGGAGCAGAGATATGTAGATACCAATTACCAGAGTCTACAATAGCAAATGATGTGCCCTTCTTAATTCCTTCTCAGAGAAGCTGGCTCCACGTGACACGTGATCCCCATCTCCTAACACATCTCTGAATTCTAGATGTACAATGTTGAGTGCCACCCAGTGCTTTTTAATGCTTTCTTCACAGCCAGGTATTTTCAGCTTCATTCTTCACGTTTGTTTTAGCTCTCAGACATGTCAACATGTTCCCTTCAGCACTACATATCATAATAGATCTCTCTGAAAGTGACACACAGGAAAAACGCTCATAAAAATTCCCATGCAAAATTATAATGCCACACTTTAAAACAAATGCTGTCTTGACGGGTTAACATATTTTCAGAAATATTCTGAAATAATTATCTTCCTGCCCCAATTTCCTCATTTGGCTTCCAAGCGCTTTGTTCTCTGACCTTGTTGTGAGTCAAATGACTGCTTCACATATGCTCCATCCTTCTTCAGGAAGAGAGCCTCATTTCTTTCTGAGCATCCCAGTGATACATGGCTTGCTGTTAGGGAGGGCAGCGCATTCTCCCAGGGCTCAAACTTTCCCCAGTACCTCAGAAAGTGACATTCATTTTTACAGGTCATGAGAGTAGCTTTTACCTCATAACATTGTATGGGTTCAGTGCATCTGAATAACACAAGTCTAAGAGGAAGAAAATGGAATGCGAAATGTTATCAGCGCCATTCATTCTCGACACAGTGAACACTGTACAGGAGCAAGGGTTGATGGGGAGGCCATAAAGAGGGCATTCCACAGGGACAGATGGCCCAGAGTGGAAAATTACTAGATATAAGAGAGAAAACATCACTACTTGGTGCAGCACTTGATGAGGAAAACTAATTCGAGTAGTATTTTCATCCTGAAATTTTCCTTTTCTTTCTCTTTCTTTCTTTCTTTCTTGTTCTCATTTGGTTTTCTAAGGATATAGTTTGATCATCCCTTTCAAAATAATCAAAACTAAGAAAGAATGTAATACTCTTTCATTGAAAAAAAGCTGTTTCTAAATGTCTACCTTTGCATACTTCACTGTATTTATGAGGGAAAAGATTTGTGTTGTGAATGAATTAGCCCCATAGTAATCTCCTGGGATGATAATTAAATGGTCACAAAGTTTAGCACCCCAAATTATGTCTGTCTATGTGTGTGTTCACACATATGCATATACATGTATGTAGGTTAACATTAAATGTGTGTATGCATATATACTATCTATATACATGAATCTTTTATTCTTGTTAGCTGGGAGATTTTTCCATAACATATGCAGAATCTCTGCCTTTAGGCCCAACTAAAATTTGTCAAGGGCCATCTGATTACTTGTTCATTCCCTAAGAGTGTGTGACTCTATTTGTATTATTTCCGGCTTTAATATTTATGGAACTTGTTTTCTACACACCTATGGAGAGACATTTTAAAATGAAAAATTATTTGTTGCTCTCTAATATTAATAAATAGCACTTGGCCTCATATGTATATTTTATATATAAAGATATATTAATATTTATACCTAAAATTGGGAAATTTTTTGTAGAACAAGTGGTTACTCATGAAAATGTCGAAACTCGCTAATCCAGGATCCTGATATTGTTTGTATATTCCAAATAAACATGAAAACCTATTTCATATTAGACCTATCAGTCTGAGGTTGAATTAAGCATGAAGGTTACCTAGTGTTATATTGGTAACTGATTTTCCCTGATGGCTCACTGGAGAAATTATTTAGAAGATATTATTTCAGATTATCTCTTATAACTGAACATCAGAGACTTGGTAATGTTTGGTAAGGAGCAGGAAGTTACCTCTTGATTGTTTAATTAAGGTTATTCATGCACTGATTTATTCTTTTAGAAAATAGTTATAGGATCTTTCTCTCAAAAAACGATCTTGTCTGATAGGGGAAAAGACAAAGTCAATAGACATTTGTAACTCAGAATAGTCAAGGTAAACTTCCCAATCTATGATTCACTTAATTCTTCGATGGGTGTAGAGGAAGATATATGGGATTCTATCTCGGTCTCTGAAGAGAGTAGGAGCAAACCAGGAGAACTTCCTATGTTCATGAGAGTTCTGTAAGGGCAGCTACATTGCAAAGTAGGTATTAATATTCTCATTTTAGGCTGGGCGTGGTGGCACACGCTTGAAATCTCAGTATTTGGGAGGATGAGACCGGAGGATCTGTGTTCACAGACAGTCTCAGCTACTTAGTGAGGCCCTCTGCAACTTAGCGAGACCCTGTTTCAAAAGAAAGAATAAAAAATAGGGCTGGGGGTGTAGCTCGGAGGTAAAATGCCCCTGGGTTCAATCCCTAGTACTGCAAAAAAAATTCCCATTTTCTAATAAGAAAATTGAAGTTGGAAAAGACACATGGCTACCATGAGTTAGAAGCAGAATTTGAGCTCAGGTCTGAGTCCCTCCCAAAGTCATACTATTACCTCTTCTCTTTATTGAGTCTCACCATGTCAAACTCGATATTTAAAAAGGCAATACTTAATGCCGTGATTAGCGCACTGAACTCTATATCTATATGCAATTCTCGAATATTCCGTGCTGCACTATTATTGCACTCAACAGCTCTTCCACATACATATGTATGCTAGGCAGGTTGTAAAAGAAATAATAAAGAAATAAATTTACAAGGTGCATGCTGTACTTTGATGATGCCAATTTGTTTTCTTTCCCAAATGCTGCTAATGTCACTGTCATCTCTACTGCCAGAGGCATTTCTGTATAACCTGTCTGCTGCTCTGCTCATTTAGAAAAAGAAACCTATCAGTACAACAGGACAGGAATTTCTCCCCCCCTCCCTTCCCACTATGAGCTTCATTTCAAAATGCTGTTTGTTTTGTCCTAATTGTAATTGAATGAGTCTTTGTCATCCATCAGTGTCTGCATTTCACAATCCGAGGCTGGTATCTCATTTTCATCTTGGGCATAGTAATGGCTCCACATGACACACATAATAACTCTGCTTAAAGCTAAGTTGGTTCACTCAAGGAGGGGGCTAGTACCCAAAGAAATCACCTGTCTGGCTTTAGTCTTGCAAGTGTTTCCATAAATGCAGGGCTCCTGCCTTCTGGCTTCCACACAAACCCAGTGAAGAAAGTAAACAACCTACCGGGAAACATGTGGTGCTCAGGACACATATCAGCAAAGATTGACTGAAAAGATCAAGCTCTGTAGTGCAGATGGCAGCAAGAGAAGAGGTGCTTCCTCCCCAAGCCATATTAACCCCTCATTTAGAAGCCAAGGGTACCCAAACCAAAATTGCATGTATATTCAAGATTAGTTCTATGTAATTTTATAAAAATGGAAAAAACTTAAGAGAAGGAAGCAAATAGCATCTATGGATGGCCACACATATACCAGGCTCTGCACCGGACAATTTATATCAAACACTGTTGTACTGAGTCCTCACAAGTCTATTAGGAAAGTACTATTTGGCTCATTTTTATCATTCAGAAGTTCAAAAATTGGCCAAGGTTACATGTCATGGCTGATCAATGATTCCCACCTGAGATGTCTCATTCAACCTTCTGCTTGCCTTCCCTAGGAGACAAGTGATTTTCAGTGAAAGGCAAAACTTGTCGTCAAGAAATCCCTCAGTCACCTCCACTCCCATCATGCCTACTCCCCTTAAGTAAACTTTTCACACCACTTGATCATTCCAACCTCCAATTTGGGATATTCAATCACTTATTATTGAAGTTGGGAATGATGTCAGGATCTAATATTTTCCATGTGCTCAACAAAGAAGAAGAGATCTTCAACTGCTATTCTCAGATTGTTAACAAGTACAACAGTAAAGGTACTTCCATATGCCCAGTCCTGACTCTTGGTTGTCACTTCTGCCCTGAGCCTCTTGTCCTCCCTCACTGGACTGGGCTGAATGATGGAGAAGCTGTCAAGAGACTTTCTTTTGCCCTCTTGAGGCCAAGTTCAGATCCAGCTCTGTTTAAACCTGCTCACACCCAAGTATTTCTTTTTGCATTGTTCAGGGCTAAAGTCACTATCCAAGCAAGATGTTGCCCCAACCCTCTGGTCTAACACTCTAAGCAAAAACAAGTAAAGAAAAATCCAGAAAGTAATATGCATTTCTGGATCTACAGAAAAAAAGGAAAATTTTCCGTGTTTCGAAAGGGTATATGGGAAAAGTGACGTACAAAATGGAATGTGTTGATTTTACTGTGGTTGCTGTTAGCTTTGGAGATAGTCCTTGTTTCAACTAATCCCAATCTCCTTTCTCTTTTTTCTGCCTTAGAGTTTCTAAGAAAAGGAATGCATTTACAAAATGCACTTTCTAAAGCACTAGTTTCAGTACAGACTGTCTGGGCTGTCCCTTTCAGCCTGCAGGCATGCCAAGATGGTCCTCTTATTTATTTTCACTGCTGTAATCTTAGCCTCTTCTGTTTTCTTGTCTGTCTGATGTTTGTGATCTCTTTTTCAATGACTATTTATTCAAAAAAATGTCTCCCTCCTTTTGAATTTTAACACATTATTTCTTCCTTTAAAATCCTGCCTTACTACCTCCCTACCCACATAGCAATCCCTTACTACCTGCTACCTTATGAGGTTGACCCTACAGAGCTGTGAGTCTGGGTAGAAGGGCCCCCAAGTGCTGAAAACACTAGGACAATAAACAGGAAATCTTAATAATAATGAGAGGTGCTGGGATAAATGTAGTCATCACCACCATCCTGTTCTGAATAAGTATATAATTAATCTTCATCTGTATTTATATTTTTACCAGGGAGCTATGGGGGGACCTGTTATCGCTGATCATTGTAGTAATAGAGATTATTGGTGTGCAGGTCAAATATCAGTGTTTTGCTCCCTAAGGTACCCCTTCTCAATAGACTATCTTAGTTTAGTTCATAAGATATTTTTTCCTATACCATATTTCTTTTATATATGGTATGTGGCTAAAAACCAGAAACAATGAAGCCCATGAAGTATGGTTATGGTTCCATTCTTACAATGCCCAAAGAGCATTTCCCAAGAAAAGTGTCTTGGGAAAATTACTAAGCATCTGGAATTTTGCCATAATATAAGCACCCAAAGATTAAAGACATATCCCGGAGTTATGTGAGACAGAATTGAAAATATACTGCTACAACATTCTATACTGATGTCATATTAGCACATTTTAAGGTGTGATGGTTGTACAAAAGATCAAGAGGTCAGGGACAACTTCAAGGACTCTCTCTTATGTGACAAAACATGATACATGTGAATTGCTGATAAAGTAGAGAAATTGATTATATTGGAGAATTAGGGAAGATTCAGGAATGGATTCTTTGGACAGAAAAGGAAAATAAGTAGCATATTGGAAAAAAGTAAAAATACAAGGCGACTGCCTTTTAACCTGAGGAATAGACAGGTGTTTAGACACCTGTAGTTACACGGTGTGATAGTAGTTTAAGTAGACAGATACCACTGTTTGCATAAATTGTGGCTTCCTAGAAGTCAGAAGAAAGAGAAAGTATCTGCCTGCTCAGATTGGTGAGGTTTTCTGCTTGTCTTAAAATGTGCACTGGCCTGAACAAGTTTTTCAAAAAACATTGCACATCAGGGGTTTAGAACACAGTGTTAGAGTGATGTTCCAGTGTTGATTATATTATCGGGTTGAGTGTGGAGGTAAGCGTGGTCAGGTGGGGATGATTGATGTGAATGTAGTAGAAATTTGGGTTCTGGTTAAAGTGTACAGCTCAGTGTGAGGCTGTGGGAAAGTAAAAAAAAAAAAAGAAAGGACAGGAAAAGATAGGAAAGAGAACAGCCTCCTGTGTGCGATGCACTCTGAAGCGTTTTTTTGTTTTGTTTTTGTTTTGTGCTGTGATCCAAGCGTACTTTGACAGAGGGCATCCCAATCCAGAGATTTTGAAATTAAAGTAGTGTCATATGGAAAGAAGCCCAAGAGAGAACAATGCTCAGTATTTTACCTGTGGTTTCCACCTGCAATCCCCATGCCTGGGATTACTAATCAGTAATACCCCTCTTGCCCACAAGTCTGGATTTGGACTGGGTATCCTTCTCAGTCATCCATTAACAATTCATTGATATTGATATGAGAGATAAAATCTCATCGCTCTCTCTGAGTTAGGTAACAATTCCTTGAAATTGGAATGTGAGACGAAACCCCTTTGCCATTTCTGACTTAAGGTGCTGCTTGTACAGAGGGAAACTATTTATTTTCGTTTCCTATCCCATTTCCTTTTGCAGTCATTTTTGTGACAAAAGATTATTCTCCAAACTCTATTTTCTACAGATGCCAAAGTTTTCACCTCTGAAACCAACCAATATTGTAATACCGGGGTTTGTGGGTACCCACTCATTTTCAGCAGTATTGTCTGAGAAGTTTATACAACTTATTTCTCTAAGTGGCTAGTGAAGCTTCATGAAGCTTCATGAAGAAATTCCTATTTATTTTACATTCTCCTCCGTGGCTGGCCCCATTTGGAGTACACAGCAGGTACATAATAAATACTTGTTGACTTAGTTGAATTTCAAGCCTTTCATATAAGCCATTATGATTTAGCTAAAGAATGTTATAGCCTTTAGAAGGGCTAATTAGAGCCAATAATTCTACTGACCTGTGCTGGTTCTGAAGTACTTAGTGGTAATAATACTGTTTTTGCAAGATGGATATTTTACTGTTGAGCCTGTCTGGTTTGAGAGACTCACTGTTTTATGGTCTGTATGTGGTGATCATTTGAATGTAATGATCAAATGGGGGTTGCCCAAATTGATCGTTATAACAGGATTCCACTGTAATTACATTTCCATAAATGATACTCAAATTCACTAGGGAAATCAACAACCCCTTGGTGTGCCTACTTCCAGCACTGATTACAAGTTCAGGTTCTACAGCACTTTCTAAACAAAAGGTAATTAAAA
Source organism: Glis glis (assembly GCA_004027185.1). Taxonomy (NCBI): domain Eukaryota; kingdom Metazoa; phylum Chordata; class Mammalia; order Rodentia; family Gliridae; genus Glis; species Glis glis. Next base: position 13,493 of record PVJS01031387.1, on the reverse strand, counting down.
TTTTATAACCCATAGTTAAGCCAAAATGAAAAGGCAGCTTTTTGTTCTAGATTCAAAAGTACTGCTCTTTGTAGACAACATCAGAAGACAATTCAATTTAGAAGAAGAGGCAGATGTTTGTATCCTATACAAATTAATGCGTACATATGACTGAGACAAAAAAGGTAAATAAACTGGAGTCAGAGTTAAAGGTTCAAACCCCAGCTCCATTATTTCTATACCTATGTCTCCTTGGGTAAGTCATTTAATCTGCTGAGCCTCAGTTTCCTCATCTTTAAAATAGGCATAATGTAGTTTCTGCTTTTCTAAGCATTTAGCATAACTAAATGACCTGTTTGTAAAGTGCTTAACCACAGTGCTGGTTGGACATGTTAATAAGTGCTCAATATACCTGAATTATTATTATTGTCATTTCATTTTCTTAATTTTCTTTATATAAATCTAGCCACCATTTCCCCCTCATGACATGGTAAAAAACACTATATTTTTTTCTTCTGCCTTAGAGTGAGTTGAATGTTTCTCATTCATATATACCAATACCCGGTATCCTTAGTATATGAATTCTTCCATTCTGGTATTCTCTGGCTTAGCTCCCATGTTTCAGGCACATCTGATCATGCCCATTTCCAGTCAGTAGTTTGTCTACCTTATCATATTAATTAGAATATTCCATCAGATTCAGATTCTTGATATCCTAAAGCACAAGCATGCAAAAGGTCACAGGATGATTCTAATGCATATTCCCACAATGCGTTCACACACACACAAACACACACACACACACACACACACACACACACACGAGTGAAGGAGGATCTATCTCAGTCTAAATACCATTATGCCATCAAAATAACATTTAAAATAATCCTATTTTAAATTTTGAGCCCTTTCAAATGCAAGGAATCATTGTAAAGCATTACAGTTTAGTCTAGAAATTGTTCTATTCAGCAGCAATAAACATCTGCATCTACATAGAAACAATCCAAGGGTAAATGTGGTATGTGTCATCCTTTGCCACCCATGTAGCCTGCACCCCAGAGGGCATCATCAAGGTTTATTGGTAAGCCATGCTACAGAATTCAAGTATCAGTGATGCTGCTTATACAAAAACAAACACAAAAAGTGGGCTTTTCCATATCCCCATATTCCACCTTTTTGTTTGGGAAAAGTATACTCAGTGTGTTGATTTTGTATCCTGTAACTTTACTGAATTTGTTTATTAGTTCTAACAGTTTTTTTTTTTTAGGTGGAGTCTTTAGGTATATATATAATCAAGATGTTTGCAAACAGGGATAATTGAAATGAACTTGTTCCAGAAGCAATCAAGAGCCAGAAAAAGTAAAGGTCTTTGTCCAGAGGGAATTTTGAGCCTGTATGATTCTTTTGAATTATTATGGATTCATTTAGCAGTAAGAGAAAAATAAGAGATCAATTGCCTTAAAACAATGAGCTCTAAAACTGGGGAAAATCATATGAAGTTAGGTTATCTAGAAACTTATCTTAATCTTTGTCTTCTTAAATGAGAAGAATTATATACGCAGACATTTTGTAAGGAAGGGAACTGTATTCTAATACAGCATTGTTGTAGTTGTCATATCCATACATAGCTTTTCCTTCTGTTTTCTGTTCTTTCACGTTCATTCCTAATTCTTGAGATTTGTATTTTTGTTTTTATTTTTTACTTCCTTGTAATCTGTATTTTTGTTGCTCCTCCTACTAATTGTTTCGGTCTACAATTTATTTACTTTTATAAAACTAATATTATTTTGAAACGTTAGTATAGCTTTGCTCCTGACTGGTGTATTCTTTAACAAATAACTAAAATCCATAATGACCAACCCATAAACTAAATTACCTATTCTAGGACATAGGTTAATCATGCTACATGTTCTTGCTTTCTGTGTCCCATGCTCTGGGCTAAGGATTAGAATTGTAGAAGTTAGAGCAGGAAGCAATCTTATGAAAAGGGGCAGGGAAGAGAATTCTGAGTTGAACTGTGCAAGTTTCTTTATTGCATTTGTTACACATTAATTGTCTTATGTTCTAGTTTATGATACCTTCTGCCACAGAACCAACATCAATCAAGATAAACATCAGGCTTGTTCTTTGGAGTCCAGTGTAAATCACAGTGGGTTAGATCTCTATCAACTCTGGCATATTTTTACCAACATTATCTACTTTAGTTGAACCTCTGGGCAACCTACCAGACAATGAAGTACACTGAAGGTTTGATCACAACATATTTATATCATATAACTTTCGTATATTTTAAGGTATACCGAAATAAATTTAAAAATTGTAAAACTTGAGTGTAATTAATTTATATGAATTGCACCTTTTTTACTTTAAAAAATAGAAGTCATTACATTTTATTTTTCTTTATTTTTTAATTTTTAATATATTTATGTATTTATTTTTGTGGTTCCGGGGATTGAACCCAGGGGCATTCTACCTCTGGGCTACACCCCTAGCCCTATTTTTTATCCTTTATATTGAAACAGGGTCTCACTAAATTGCAGAGGGCCTCACTAAGTAGCTGAGGCTGGCCACAAACTGGGATCCTCTGGTCTCAGCCTCCCAAGTACTGGGATTACAAGCATGGGCCACCACACCTCTGGTGTCATTACATTTTAGAAGTCATTAGTAGACATCATGTTATTCTTTTCCAATCACCATCACCCTCATCCCAGACCTAGATACTTTTTCCATACCTGAGTCAAATTTTATGCTATTTTCTTGATTTTTGGCTTGGGCATATTATGATACAGGAGTCTTTTTTATGGCTTCAATCTGAGCTTTCACAATATTCTCTCTCTCTCTCTCTCTCGTCATCCTATCCATTTTGTAAGAAAAGTTTTTATATGAAAGGAAGAAGACCAATGGGCAGAAATCAGAGCATTCTTTAGGGTCAAGTGTAAGTATTTTCACTTTTTAAGATGAATATTAATCTATATTTCTTAGGTATATGTATCAGGCACCAGGTCAGTTGCTTCATATTAACAAATTATGTAAACGACATTATTGTAAATGTAATTTTCCCATGTTACATGGCTAGAAATTGGCGGGTAAGTTTTTGAATCTACAGCCTGACTCCAGAGCCACCATGTTATATTCTATCCTGCCAGAGTATGTTTGTATGTCAACAAAATGAATGTATAAGGAAAATTAAACATATTAAAGAGAATAACTCATATGGAAGGTGTTAGGATCTAGACCATTGCGATAGGAACAAAAGTGGAGAAAATGGGTGTGGCAGAATAGCCTGCACATAGGTTTTATGCTAGGAAGGTAAGGAAGCACTCTCTAATAGCTTTTGTGCTCAGAAAAGTATGGTGAATTGTCCTGAGTGATAATAAATTGCAAAAGGCCATGACAGGCTTAAAGACAGACAACACAGCAGGTATATTAGTTAGCTTAGGATGCTATAGTAAAATACAGGTGGCTTGAACAACAGAGACTTTTTCACAGATTCTGGAGACTGAAAGTCTGAAATCAGAATGCCAGTGTGGTCTGGTTCAAGTGAAGGCTCCCTTCTTGGCTTACAGGTACCTTTTCCCTGTGTTTTCCCATGGGTGCTGATGGGGAACACACTCTAGCACCTCTTCCTTTTCTTAAATGAGCACTGATCTCCTGATCAGGGCTCTACCTTCATGACCTAATCTAATATCTATACCTAATTATCTCCCCAAAGGCAGCATCCCCAGATATAATCATATTGCAGTTAGAGTTTCCATACATGAATTTTGGAAGAACACAACTCCAGACCAGTAGGAAATAGCTGTTTTGGATAATGGGAGATCAAATTAAAGAAATAAGCATAATGTAGAACAAATTTACCAAGAATGAAAACTAAAGGCAAAATAATATGAGATATGGAGGAGGAACCTGGGACATCTAATGTGCGAGTAATGTAATTACTTAATGTAATTACTAGGGGACAAAATGGAACAGATGAGAAATGAGGAACAACAAAGTAACAGAATACCAGCTCTCTGAACAGAACAAAAACACAATTTCCAAAAGGACCATTGAGTTCCAGGCATAATTAACAAGACATACATCCATGTTGTGGTAAATATTTGTAAACTTAAAATTTATCAAACAAAAAGGCATGATGTCTTCTAATTTCTAGAAACCCAATGGCAGCCAGAGATACTGGAATTATATTTTCAAAATATCAAGAGAAAATAACAATTTACATGTAATTGTGAACCTACCAAAACTATCTTTAGGTAATGAAGACAATTAAGGATAATTTATTTATTTATTTATTTATTTATTTATTTATTTTTAGTACTGGGGATTGAGCCCAGGGGCATTCTACCTCTGAGCTACACCCCCAGCCCTATTTTATTTTTCATTTGGAAACAAGGTCTCACTAAGTTGCAAAAGGCCTCACTAAGTTACTGATGCTGGCCTCGAAACTGTGATCCTCCTGGTTCAGCCTCCCAAGTATTGGGATTACAGGCATGTACCACCCCACCTGGTTTAAGAATATATTTAGAGAAACAAAAAAGGAGTGTTTGCAACCACTGGAAGTTTATAAGAATACATTTCTAAAGAAAAGAAAACAATGAAACCAGAAGCTGATCAGTGCTGCAGTCAGAGGGAGCCATGCCAGAGATTATGACTAGTGAGCTGTGAGAAGAGGGGCATGTGGGACTGGTGACACATGGAGTTCCAGGGTAGCGTCACAGTATGATGGGGTCCTCATCAACAAGTCCCTGACTTTGAAGAGATGCAGACCACTCATCCTCATTTGACATGTGGTATGAGTGAGAAATAATTTTTTTTGAGATTTCAGGTTAATTTATTGCCCCAGCATAACCCACCTATTCTGGCTGATACAAAAAGCCCAAGACTAAGAAGCTGATGAGCAAAGATATTACGAAACATGTTGAGAACCCTAAACAAACACCATCTGTGCTGACATTAAGAAACAATAAAAATATTTAATTTATATGGTTCAAAAAATCAGAACTGAGGTAGAGTTGTAGATAATAAACAAAACTCATTGCTTCCCTTTCCTGGCACCTAGCTAGACTGAATTACTCAGCTACTCTTGCAGTCATCTGTGGCCTTGGGAATAAGACTGTTGTTCTGTCTTGTTTTCCCTTGTAGCTATGCAGAACGGAGATAACCTACAAGATGACCTTCAGAGGCACATCCAAACAATGACAGAACTACCAGTTGGAAACAGCCTGAATCCTGAATCACTGCTTGAAGTGACAACCAATATCTTTTTTAGACTCTCACATGAGAAGGAAATGTTACTATATTAATTCATTGAATTTTGTTGTGTGGTTCATTGAATAAAGATATCTATGGAATATCTAAGCTTCTTAAAATGTTCAGGTCATTTATAAAATGGACCATATTCCAGTCCATAAAGAAAGCCTCAAAAACGATGGCAGAACAGAGGAAGACTGCAAGTTTTGGTTGCTCCAAGACTCAGAACTCAAACAGAGGGAAGACTGCTTCTTGGCAAGAGAAGAAAAGCAGTCAGAACTCAACGGAGGAAAGATGGTCAAAACGTGGTGGAATTGGATGCAGCACAGAGAGCAGAGGACTGAAAAGAGCTCATGCATCTCATCTGGTGAGCAGAGAACAGGGACAGCACCTTCTTGGCAAGCCTGCATCAGGGCTGGCAGCTTCTGAGACCTGGTGGCTCTCAGAGACCAACTCTAGCAAAGGAGAAGCAGACTCTTATTGAACCAGTGATTGCAGAAAACCAACACCAAAAGCACACTCAAATACCTCAAGACTGCAACTCCCCAAACCACCCAGCCAAATTGCCCCATGAACTCCTGTGGTTGCAGCTGAACTCAGACGAAGAAACCATAGGACCTTCCTGCAAGGAACCCAGTGTCTACAACCTGGCTCATCAAGACTACAGTGAATCTACAGACCAAACAGCCAAACTGCCCAGCAAACTCCTGTGGCTGCATCTGAACTCATCCCTTCTTGCAGGGATCCACGTGGCACTCATCAAGACCATGAGTGTACAAACTGTCCCAGTGGGAACCTGTGTGGCTAGAAGGACTTGCATGGCAACGAATAGACCTACAGGTTCTGTGAGTTAGCAAAACATACCTGTAGAGATTGGGGTGGAGGCTACAGTTGGACAGAGCAGAAATATGAATTAGCAGACAGTCCCTAGGGACACTCAGGTAGACAGACCCTAGGGTCTGCAGTTCCCTGTGCCCCTACAGGGTCTCCATCAAAAACCACAGGACCACCAGCATTGGTGTCTGTGGGGTGAAATAACTCAGCCCAACATTTTGCAGGTTTAGAAGGCTATAAATTCGTGTCTGGCAGTGTTTGAGTACCACAAGCACCAACGCTGGAGGCTAGCAAGGTCTCATGTAATCACAGCTGCCCAGAGCAGCAGCAGTGTCCTGGGGGCAAAATAACTGAGCCACCCAAGTCCCAGGTTCAGGTTCAGAATGGTCCAATCTCCCTGCCAGAGCTTGAGCCCTGAAAGCAGGGAGACCAGGGGCCAAAGCTGGTTCATTTGATCACAGCTACAGGCTGGAACTCCACACTTTCTCTGTCAGCAGTTTATGCCTGGAGATCACGCATTCTAGTGGCTGACCTGTGCTCCATCCGATCACAAGCAACAGATCAGTGGTGGTGTCCCCGGGCCACCAAAGCTCAGCCAGCTGGGCCACAAGCTCAGAACATAGTAATTTCTGGCCCTGATGAGCTTATGCCCAGTGACAACAGAGGCCAGAGGCCAGCTCTCTGCATGGTCTCACAGGTTTGCAACCAGCAGAGAAGCAGTGCTTTCTGTGGGACATTAACTTCCAACCAGCAGGCCGCAGACTAGGAATGGAACATCATAGTCTCTGGTCCTGCTGAGTTTGGGCCTGGAGAGCAAAGAGACATGCAGCCAATTAGAGACTCCTGTTTGTGCAAAATGACTGAGAACTATATCTTTTTAACGAGATTCTGGGGGACAAACTCAAAAGTCTGATTATATGAGACAGATTCATTGAGGCAAATATATACCCCCAGCATAGGCTTTATTATCAAAGGACAACAAATAGATGTAGGACTCTCACACAAAGAGGAAGAGGATGCCAAGACAACAGAAATGCAAACCTGAAAATTCTGAAAACATGTGAATGAAGATAAACAAGGAAACAATAAACTCCCACAATGCAACAAGGGAAATCACAAATACTGAGCTGCAGAAAATGCCAGAAGGAGAATTCAGAATTTTGATTTTTTTCAATATGATTAAAGGTATTGGAAATGAAATCAGAGAAAGTGTACAGGAAATGAAATAATGCATGATTAGAGAAACTAAGGCCCTAAGTAAGAACCAAAAAGAGGCTTTAAATGAAATGAAGGAGACAATAAGTGAATTAAAGACCTCAATAGAAACCAACTCTGGCAGACTAGACCACATGGGAAATAGAGTCTTACTCTTGGAAGACAGCTCATTCAAACTGACCACACAGTCGACAATATAGAGAAGAAAATATGACATGATCAGAACATCCAAGAATAATATGAAATGCCCTAACTTATTAATAATAGGCATTGAAGAAGGTCTAGAAGCACAAACCAAGGAGATTAGAAACCTCTATGGAAAAATAATACCAGAGAATTACCCAAACATAGAAAAAGAGTTGGACATCTATGTACAGGAGACACTTAGAACCCCAACAAGACAAGATCAAGGAAGACTTCTCTATGCCACATAATAATCACAATGACTAACATAGAGGCCAAGGAAAGAATCTTAAATGCATTAAGAACAAAATAATGGGTGATATTCAGGGGAAAACAATAAGAGTCACTCTGAACTTTTCAACCCAAGTCCTGAAAGCCAGGAGGGACTGGTATGATGTACTCCAAACTCTGAAAGAAAACAGCTTTCAACCAAGACTGCTATATCCAGCAAAGATATCATTCAAAATTAATGGAGAAATAAAAACCTTCCAAGACAAGCAGAAACTGAAAGAATTCATGACTCCTAAACTGGCACTAGAGAAAATACTTGAAGAAATAAAAATAAATAAATAAATAAATAAATAAATAAATAAATATAAAAAAAGAAATAAATACCAGAACCAGAGAAGAGGAAAATTTTAACAGATGAGCAACTAAGGTAAAGAGAAATAACACTATATCAGACAGAAAATATAACTCAAAATGTCAGGAAATAAAAAGCATCTCTCAATTATAACATTGAATGTCAAAGGTCTAAACTCCCTAATTAAAAGGCACAGTCTGACAATGTGGATTAAAGAACATAATCTAACTATATGCTGCTTGCAAGAAATTCACCTTACAGATAAAGATATCCATTAGCTCAAGGTAAAAGGATGGAAATGGATATATCATGCAAATGAAAACCGAAAGCAAGCAGGGGTAGCAGCACTCTTTTCTATCAAAGCAGACTTTAGGAAAAAATTTATCAGAAGAGATAGTGCAGACCACTTCTTACTAATAAAAGGAACAATTCATCAAGAAGATGTACATTTATGCCCTAAATGTGGGCACACCCACTTTCATAAAACAACTCTTTGGGACTTAGGTCTCAAATAGATCCAAATACAAATAATATTAGGAGACTTCAACACATCACTAGATCAATCTTCCAGGAAAAAGATGAGTAAAGACTCTTCAGACCTAAAGAACACTATAAACCAAATGGACTTAATTGACATATACAGAATATTTCAACCAACAACAGCTGCATACACATTCTTTTCAGCTGCTTGTGGAATCTTCTCCAAAATTGACTACATTCTGGGTCACAAAGCAAGTGCCAGAAAATTTAAAAAATATATAATTTCTTGCATCTTTTCAGATCATAATGAAATGAAGGTAGAAATCAAGAACAGGACCACCAAAAGAAATTACATGGAAAATACATGGAGACTGAATGATACACTTTTGAATGAGGACTGGATCATAGAAAAATGAGTGTAGAGCCGGGCATGGTGGCATACGCTTGTAATCCCAGTACCTGGGAGGCGGAGACCAGAGGATCCGGGTTCGCGGCCAGCCTCAGCTACTGAGTGAGGCCTCTGCAACTTTGTGAGACCCGGTTTCAAAATAAAGTATAAAAAATAGGGCTGGGGGTGTAGCTCGGAGGTAGAACGCCCCTGGGTTCAATCCCCAGTACCACAAAAAAAAGAAAAAGAAAAAAGAAAAATGAATGTAGAAGTAAAAAATTCCTAGAATTAAATAAAAATAAAGACACAACATACCAAAATCTATGGGACACTTTGTAGGTGGTTTTAAGAGGAAAATTTATAGTGCTAACTGCACACATAAGGAAAACAGAAAGTCACCAAATAAATAACTTAATAACATACCTCAAGAACCTGGAAAAACAGAAACAGACTAATCCCAAAGCCAGTAGAAGGCAGAAGATAATTAAAATTAGAGCAAAAATCAATGAAATAGAGAACAAAAAAGAAATACAAAATATCAATCAAACAAAAAGCTGGTTATTTGAAAAGATGAACAAGATTAATAAACTCTTATCCAACCTAACCAAATGAAAGAGGGAATCAACCCAAATTATTAAAATCAGAAATGAAAAAGGAGACATCAACACAGAGAGTGGGGATATCAAGAGGATCAGCAGAAACAATTTTGAAAATTTATACTCCAATAAACTGGAAAAATAGAAGAAATTGACAGATTTCTAGACACATACATGCTACATAAATTTAACCAACAGGATATAGAAAACCTAAACCAACCAATAGCAAGCAAAGATATAGAAACAGCAATAAAAAGCCTTTCATCAAAGAAAAGCTCAGGTCCAGATGGATTCCCAGATGAATTCTACAAAAATTTTATGGAAGAACTAAACCCAATACTTCACAAGTTATTCCATGAAATGGAAAGTGATGGAATCCTTTCCAACTCCTTCTATGAGACCAGTATCGCCTTAACACCAAAACCAAATAAAGTTTCCTCAAGAAAATAAAATTACAGACCAATATTCTTGATGAATGTAAATGCAAAAATCCTAAACAAAATACTAGCAATAAACATTCAAATCCATATCCAGAAAATTGTACACCACAACCAAGTTGGTTTTATTCCAGAGATGCAAGGCTGGTTCAACATATACAAATCAATACATGTCATTCACCATATAAATATAACTAAGGACAGAAATCAAATGATTATCTCAATAGATGCTGAAAAAGCATTTGATAAAATCCAACACCTATTCATGTTAAGAACACTGAAGAAAATTGGAATAGAAGGAATTTACATAAACATCATTAGGGCAATATACAATAAACCCAAAGCCAACATCATATTGAATGGAGATAAACTATGGGAATTCCCTTTAAAATCAGGAACAAGACAAGGATGTCCACTATCACCACTCCTAGAGACCCTTCCAGAGCTATAATGCAAGAGAAGGATATCAATGGAATTCAAATAGGAAAAGAAGAGCTGAAATTATTATCTCTATTTGCAAATGACATGATCCTATATTTAGAAGACAAAAAACTCAATCAAAAGTCTTCTAGAGCTGATTAACAAATTCAGAAAATTAGCAGGATACAAAATCAATATAAAAAAATCAGTAGCTTTTCTATATGCCATTCACGAATCCACTGAAAAAGAAATCCAGAAAACAATTCCATTCACAATAACCTCAAAAACAATAACATACCTAGGAATAAATCTAACCAAGGAGATGAAAGACCTTTACAATGAAAATTATAAAACACTAAAGAAAGAAATTGAAGAAGGTCTTAGAAGAGGAAAAGAACTCCCTTGCTCTTGGATAAGCAAAATAAATATTATCAAAATGGCCATTATACCAAAAGTGATCTACAAAGTCAATGCAATCCCTATCAAAATACCAATGTCATTCCTTACAGACCTAGAAAAATCAGTCCTAAATTTCATATGGAGAAACAAAAGATTCAGAATAGCCAAAGCAATTCTCAGCAATAAGAACCATGCAGGAGGCATCAGAATTTCTGACTCAAAATTATACTACAGGGATATAGTAATAAAAACAGCATGATACTGACACTAAAACAGACACATAGATCAGTGGAACAGAATAGAAGATACAGAAACAAATCTACACAGTTATAGCCAATTGATTTTTGACAAAGGTGCCAGACACATGTGTTGGAGAAAAGATAGCCTTTTCAACAAATAGTGTTGGGAAAACTGGTTACCAATTGTAGAAAAATGAAATTGAATCCCTACCTCTCACCCTGCACAAGAGTCAACTTGAGATGGATCAAAGACCTTGAAATTAGACCAGAGACTTTGAAATTACTGGAGGAGGTACTAGGTCCAACACTCCTAGGCACAGGTAGATACTTCTTCAATAAGTTCCCCAAAGTTAAGAAAATTAAAACAAGAATTAATCAATAGGATGGCATTAAACTAAAATGTTTCTAATCATCAAAGGAAGCCATCAAGAGTCTAAAGAAAGAGCCTACAGAATGGAAGACGATTTTTGTCAGCTATTCCTGTGATAGGGGATTAATGTCTAGAATATAAAAAGTACTTAAAGACTTAACACTAAAAAAACAAATAACCCAATCAAGAAATGGGCAATTGAACTAAATAGATACTTCATAAAAGAAGAAATACAAATGGCCAATAAATACATAAAAAATGTTCAACATATTAGCAATCAGGGAGATGATGTAAATCAAAACTACACTGAGATTCTAACCTCAATTGAATGGCAATCATCAAGAAGTCAAACAACAATAAATGCTGGTGAGGATGTGGGGAAATAGAAACTCTTCTACACTGTTAGTGGGATTGCAAATTAGTATAGCTGCTACAGAGATCAGTGTGGAGATTCCTCAGAAAATTGGGAAAGGATCCACCATATTATCCAGGTATACCACTCCTGCATATCTTTCCAAAGGGAATGAAATCAGAATATTATAGTAATATATGCATATTCATGTTTGTAGCAGCACAATTCACAGTAGCCAAATTATGGAACCAATGTAGGTGTCCATCAACAGATGAATAGATTACAAAATTATGAGATATACACAAATGGAATTCTACTTAACAATAAAGAAGAACAAAATTATGTCATTTGCAGGAAAGTGAAAGGACCCAGAGATTATTATGTTAAGTGAGATTAGTCAGTCACAGAAAGTAAAGGGTCACATGTTTTCTCTCACATGAGGAAGCTAGGGAATAATCCAGATACCAGAGGGACTTCAGATAATGGAGGAGAAACTCCAGTGGAGCCAGGGAGTAGGGGGAAGGGGGGGGAGGGAGAATCAATGAACGAATCATTTCCATTGACATTGTATACATATGTGAGAATAAAAATGTCAATATCAATATCCTGTATGGGGAAGGGGAGAGTGGGGAGGGAGCCAGGGAAAAGCCCCCCAAGTGCTGTGTGCATGTATGTCACTATCACTATAACTACATTATGATGTAAGACTAGAATGCATCAATAAGAGTATAAAAAGTTTCAATAAATTAAAAAAAGAAAAGACGTATCACAGAGATAATTTTCTATGATCAAAGGACAATGAAATTGGAGATCAAACAAAAGATTAATTTAAATGATGAATCTTTTAAGTAAAAAATCAAATTTATGTATAACTTGGGTTAGAGAATAAAAATTATTGAAAATCTAATACACAAGCCTGAAAGACATAAAGTCACAATGTGTCAAAACTTGTGTAATATGTCTAAGTAAGTACTTTTAGGAAAATCTACAGTTTAATTTATTTATTTTTCTTATAATACCCACCTTATTATGTAAAAATGCATAAACTTGTGCCAGTAAATCCTTTAATGGAAACATGTTTCCTCCATCTAGTTCAGTCCATTTGACCTTCTGGGTATGTATCTGTCCTACTGGCCACTTAATAGTTTTAAATGCTTATATTGAAAGAGAAGACACACTGAAAGATAAAGAGTCAAGAATCTAACTTAATATGTTAGAAAGGAATAGCATGATGAACCCAAGTATAGTAGAATAAATAAAATAATAAGAAAAGAAAGTAATTGAAATAAAAAACAAATTTTAAGGAGGTAGAATTCATGATGATTATGATAATGGTGGTGTTGGTGATGATATCTATAGCACATAACACTTGCTATGTATAATGTATGTACTAATTTTAGTGCTTTACGTGTATTGATTTCTTTTATCCTCCAAACAATTTTATTTGATGGATGCCAGTATCTCTGTTTTTATGGGAAGATACTGACACACGGGGTCAAAGGAATTTTTTTAAATAAAACTAATATGATAAACCTCTGGTAAAATTAATTAAGAGACTATGATAGAAGATACAATTAGGCGCTGGGCGTGGTGGCGCATGCTTGTAATCCCAGTACTTTGGGAGGCGGAGACTGGAGGATCCGGGTTCGCGGCCAGCCTCAGCTCTTTCTCTCCCTCTCTCTCTCTCCTTCTCCCTCTCTCTCCCTCCTTAGTGAGGCCCTCCGCAACTTCATGAGACCCGGTTTCAAAATAAAGTATAAAAAATAGG
>PVJS01031386.1:0-23445 GCA_004027185.1 Glis glis | reverse complement strand
GATGTACATACACAAACCTATAAGACTCAATCACTATCTGGAGCACAAAAGGGAGGGAAGGGGGAGGGAATAGGGTGGGATTGGAGGGAGGGCTAAATGTGCAATGTGTGCATGTATGGTGTTCATACCCTGACATATATCAAAATGTATAATTACAATTTACAATGCACCAATAAATGAACATAAAAAGTTAAAAAAAAGGATTAGACTGGTGCCAGCCATACTGTCAACATTCTGTGCTCATAAATATATATGAGTATATGTTAATGTTCATTGTCATGTGAATATAATGTTATATGTTCACAATGTTAAATATTTGTTTTTGTGATTAGGTTAAGTTCTGTACTCTTGCCTTACTTAATGTTTTATTCTAAGGTAACTACAACTTGATTGAGTTGAAAATTACCTTACGAGTTTTGCTAAGGTTTAATGACTCACATTTTGGGGCTTTTATCAAACTAAATTGTATTTGCAAGATATGAATAGAAGATTCTGAATTTTATCAAATATACTCACAACATACCCAACTCAATGAGTCTCCTTTTCACATCTTATTAGTAAGCTACACTATTATCTCAATAATGCATCTGCTACTGAAAACAATCTGCGCTTCACCTTCCAAGCAGCATGTTATGATGTGGATCCGAAATGTTCCCCAAGGTCTCCAAAGATCAAAGCTTTGGCTCCCAATCAGCAATGTTCAGAGGCAGGGCTTATAGGAAATGAATGAATCAAGGGACTCTCACCTCATCAGTAGATTAATCCATTTGATAGATTAAAATTTGGGGTGGATTATTGGGAGGTGGTAGGAACTGTAGGAAGTGGTGCCTAGTTGGAGGAAGCAGGCCACTGGGTACTTGCCCTGGAAAGGTATATTTTATCCCTGTCCCCTTGTGCATTCAGTCTCTGTTTCCCTGCTAACATGAGCCGAGCAGCTTTCCTTCACCACACCCTTTCCTCCATGATGTTCTGCCTCACCTCAGACCCAAAGCCATGGAGTCAGCAGACCATGCACTGAAATCTCTGTAGACATGAGCCAAAATAAATCTTTCCTCCTTTAACTTATGTCAGGTATTTTAGTCACAGCGATGGAAGCTAACACAGTGTGTGATACTCTTTTCAATATGCTAATGACAGTAAAATCTTCTTTTGAAAGTAAGCTTCATATTTAAAAACAATTATTTCTACAAATGAAGATTAAGTGCTAAAGTTACTAATTAAGTTGGAGCATGTATTATTTGATGATTAAAAATTAGATGTAACTAAAATATTTAAGCTCACTTTCATTATAAACTTCCTTCATTCAGTTGCCTTAAAAGAGTTGTAAAATGTTTTAGCAATGGTGTTATCATTGTATAAAAATAAATATTCCTAGCTGGGCATGGTGGTGCACACTTGTAATTTCAGTACTTGGGAGGCTGAGACAGGAGGATCTCAGGTTTGTGGCCAGCCTCAGCTACATAGTGAGGCCCTCTACAACTTAGTGAGACCCTGTTTCAAAATAAATAATAAAAAATAGGGTTGTGGGTGTAGCTCTGAGGTATAATGTCCCTGGGTTCAATCTCCAATACCTCAAAAAAAATCTTCCTAAAGTGATTTTTAAATATTTTATTGGTGCATTATAATTATGCATCATAAAGAGATATAGAGTGATAGGAACATACATGCACATCACACTTGGTAAAGAACTAATTTCACATCAATAAATTCATTTTATTGAATAAAATAAAATGAATTGATAACTATGTAACTTTGTTTATAGTCACTATGTGTTTATTTTCTAGTTATTTTCAGAGTTGAGACTTCATGAATTCTTTAAATTAAAAATTGCAGTGTGGTAAATAAATCAGCAATATTATCATTTAAATATGTCCCTAACTTCCTCTAAAATGATTATTAATGGTTTCCTTTGGGTTAAAAAGTTTTCTATCAGTATTTCTAGTACCAGAATGTATTTTAGAACAATAAAGGATCTATGCTAGGCAGTGTGGTGGATATATATCTTACTGCTTTGCATATCCACTACTAGAACATTGATTGGTCCACTAGTAAATATTTACTAGTGGATGTCCAATAAATAACTGAATACAAATAGATGATGAAAAATAGTTTACATATATGTATGTACATAACTGTATATATATATATATAATTGTTCCAAGCTGTTGCATAATCATCCACCCCAAACTTAGAGGCTTAAATCAACAGTTGTCTGTTTTTCACACATCTGTGATGTGAGCAGGACCCAGTGGGAAGAGCTCAGCTCTACTCCACACAGTGTCATCTGGGCTGACTTGAAATCCAGGGTTACCTGGAAGGCTAGAGTCTGGAATTATCTGAAGTCTTACTCACCTGTCTACTGGGTGATACTGGCCATTGCCTGGGACTTCTCTAGGAATGCCACCTGAAAATTGCTTCGATTGCTCATAGCACAGGGTTTGGGTTCTAGGAGCTAGCATTCAAGTGAGCAAAGTGCAGGGCATTTTCATGACTCTGCTTTGGAGGGCACATGGAATTACTCCTGTTATACTCTGTTGGTCAAGGCAGTCACAAACGTCTGCCTGATTTCAAGGGGAGAGACTTAGAAGTCTCCACATAAAAAGGAAATAGGAGGAATGTGAAGGTTATGTTGTAAAAAGAGCATGTAGGATTGGATATATTGAGGTTGCCTGATTGGATATATTGGAGTAGCTGTAAAAAGAGCATGTAGGATTGGATATATTGGAGTAGCCATTTTTGGAAAATACAATGTACTATAATTTGGTAGATATTATATAATTTTCATCCATAAACTTCACTTCTATTCAGTAGCTAACTTTAGAAAATGCTGTTTTCAAACAAAAATTACCATTCTAAAGAGATTCTATCTGATCCAATAAACATTTATTCATTTTCTATAAAAAATTGCTTGATAGGAAGCGAATTGAGAAAATAACCAATTTGTTTGTCTTACGTGGAATCATTTAGAAATCAGTCTTATGGCGGGCAGGAATAATGTCTTCTGTGTATACTGCCATATCCCTAGTGCCTGACAATTGTCTGCCATAGAGAAGGGTGTTCAATAAATAGTGTTGCCTAAAAGAGTATTATGCCATCTCTTAAGGTATGTTCTAGTTGTTTCAAGAAGCTGTTGCATTCTTTAACTTTATAATGGTCCTATTTTTAATGATAATACAGGCCAGAATATGTGAGTTATAGAACAATTTTCAAAGATTAGTCTTTGTTTTCTGAATGCTGGCATGGTATAGTGATTCCTTCTGCATTGTGCTCTTGAAGTGCTTTCTACTGCCCCTACTGTAATCATCATGTTACATTATATCATACCATATCATGCATCATAATTAGTTTTACACACGCTTGCCTTTAGCTTTAGTTTGCAAGCAACTCAAGGGTCGGATTGTCTCCATAAGTGTTTCACCCCCAGAACACTGCACTTCTGCTGTGTTGTGAAGGATGCTCCCTAACCAGTGAGAGAGTGAATGGGAATCTGAGTTGTGTTTGTCCTATTCCACCATACATTTCTATTAAAAAGTTAAGTAGTTCCATGAATATGATGGAACTTATGAGCTAATTAAACCTAGCCACATTAAATATATTGAATTTAGTATCAGAACAAATAGATATATTTTTATGTTTAGCTCAACTTATCCTAGATAATTTACTCAACAGATGAATGGAGTATGAAACAGTGGTATTTGCATCCAGTGGAATTTTACTCAGCCATAAAGAACAAATTTATGTCATTTGCAGGAAAATGGATGAAACTAGAGAATATTAAGCTAAGTGAGATTAGCCAGTCTCAGAAAGTGAAGGATCATATGTTTTCTCTCATATGTGGAGGCTAGAGAAAAATTGAGAAATGAAAGGAACTTTACTTTTTTTTTGTGGTGCTGGGGATTGAACCCACGGGGCATTCTACCTTTGAGCTACATCCCCAGCCCTATTTTTTAAAAATTTTATTTGCAAACAGGATCTTGCTAAGTTGCTGACAGCCTAAGTTGCTGAGGCTGACTCTGAATCTGTGATCCTCCTGTCTCAGCCTCCCAAGTACTGGGATTGCAGGCATGCACCACCACGCCCAGCTACAAAAGGGATGTTAGATAAATGAAGAAAGATACCAGTAGAATAATGGAAGAGGATTTGAGGAGGGAGGTGAAGAGGGGGAAAAGAGACTTGAAGAAGGAAATAGTTCAAATAATGCCGTGTAAATATATGACATTATCAATACCAATCACAATAATACGTACTGGGAGTGGGGTGGGATCTGGAGGGAAACACACCAACATGCCTGCACACAACATACATGCTGTGCGCATGTATGTTTCTATCACTCTGAGCCTCATTATGATGTATAATTACAATGCACCAATCAAAGTATATTAAAACAAATAGGAGGCATCTAATCCTTCTTAAATTCATTTGAAGCTAAGAAAAAGGAAATGTTTATTTAAAATACTCTTGATTAGAAGGAAATATTAGTAAAACTTTACCTATTATACAGAAAAAAGATTAGTATGCTATGTGTATATAGTGATATTCTTGTCCTTTAAAAATAAGCCAGAAAAAATGTAACTTTAGAAATATTTTCCTTTTATTTTAGGGAGCACAAATTCCTTAAGAGATCTGACCACACCATCTCTCTCAATCTTAGAAATGGGAAGGAGCAGGCCATACCACCTCAGAATCCAAAGTGACATGCATGGGTTTATTATACATGCTTAGGAAGGTTTCTGGGTCCAGGAATTCTTCAGATTTGCCCAAATACTTTATGATTTGCTCTGGGAGGAGGAGGTCTGGTGCAACCTGGTGCAAGTTATCACCTGGTCCTTTAGCGCCTTTAAATGTCTTAAAAAAATGGAGTGCCAGTTTATGAGTCTGGGTGAGAAAATCAGTGATGACCTCTTTTAGCGACTGTGACTGTGTCACATCATCGAGATACATAACTGGCACTTTTATTACTGAAACATGCCATTGCATGAACAGCCTCGTTGGGATGTTATGAGAAATGACTATAATTTTCATTTTTTGGACCCAAAATTCCACATCATTTCTTTCATGGTCAAGATAGTCTAAAAGAATGTGGAAGAGAGTTCCATTGGAGGACTCAAGGATGTGCAGGATGGAAGTGGGGTAGATGAGCAACAATCCCGTCACTGCTTCTCCCAGGTGTCGTTTCAAAATGGACTGGAATGTCTGTTCATAGTATTCAGTAATTTCTTTTTTCTCTGTGTTCGCTTGTATGGTGGCCACTAGAAACATCCTGTGGAGGAGGAATTTCTTCAGCTGTAGTCTGTGCCTCTCTTCCTGGAGGTACAAGTAGTTGCTACGGGGAACTTGTGGCATTAGAAGAGACTCCAGGGGGAAAGGCCTTTTGCCGCCCTTCTGATTATGGCCACTGATGGACATGATGAGTCTTATTTTGCTTTCTAGAAGATTCCAATTTTTAGCATATCACAATAATTTCATTATCCAGATGCTTCTCTAGTGATGAATTCTTATTTTTTTCCTTCTAACAAAAAAAGAGTAAACAGTTTGCCAAATATTACTGAATATCAAAATCCCTTCCCAGTGCTATCAATAAACAATGTCTTAGAAATGGAATTGAATTTTATAACCAGACACCATCTGTAGAGAGAGTATTTATTTATTTATTTATTTATTTTTATTTTTTATTTTTTTGCAGTACTGGGGATTGAACGCAGGGGCATTCTACCTCCGTGCTACACCCCCGGCCCTATATTTTATACTTTATTTTGAAACCGGGTCTCATGAAGTTGCAGAGGGCCTCACTAAGGAGAGAGAGAGAGAGACAGAGAGAGGAAGGGAGAGCAAGAGAGCTGAGGCTGGCCGCGAACCCAGATCCTCCAGTCTCCGCCTCCCAAAGTACTGGGATTACAAGCGTGCGCCACCACTCCCGGCCAAGAGTATTTAAGTTTACAATGATGCAACTATCATATCCTAGGAAAAAATCTCTCCAAATGTAATTATCCTTTATTTTTCAAGATTTTTTCTAAAAAATGTAATTTTTATGATCATTCCTCCAATTTATTTTATGTTTAATTTATAAGTTGCATACCCATAGCAAATTTAAAAATCTGGGGTGCTCTATGTCCTAATTAACTGATTTAACCTTTACTTGGGACACTAAAAGTTAATAGAGTTACTTGGATAATGGTAAACTTTCAAGTAGCAAGATTTGATTTTGGGGTTTTTCCCCTTAACAATAAATATATATTTTTAAAGGTTTAAATAAAAATATCCTGTTACTCTAACTTAATCTTCTTATAAACTTCTTCCCCACCCTGTCCCTGCTCCCCAAGAAACTGAACATTTCTTTCTTTCTTCACGTTCTCTGTCAATTACCTGTCCTGAGGCCAGGCTGGCTTGTCCTCCATCATGCTTCCAACTGCCAGTGCTCCCATCCTGTCAGCTTCTGGGTTCTGACTTCCATAAGGTGTTAATGAGCCAGAATGTCAGTGGCATTAAAGGGCCAGTGTGCACAAGCAACTCCCATTTCTTAATCGAACAAGGGAATATCAACATGCACTTCAACATTGCTGTAGAGGAAATGAGGACTTCTTTGCCTGAATGGCTTTTTGTTAGCCAGGTGTATTTGTAAGTCAGACAGGTGGTAGACCTGGGCATCTTTTTCATTTTGGTAACTTAAAAGGATCATTGTTAAGCTCCTCTGTTGCACTAAAGACTCTTAAGAACACTGCTGAATCTGCATAATGGTAAATATGTGTTAAGTTCTACAATAGGATTTGGGTTACTTAATGTGAATTTATGTCATATTTAGAATAAAAATTAATAATATCTCTTAACATTATATTTATATGAGCTCTAAATAATAATTTTAACCCAACAAGCATAGAAAACACTCTTATTTAATTAAAAAATTAAACTATACAGTACTTTTTTCTCATGAGTTTGCATTATTCGAACTAATGATCTGATTTTAATAATATACAGTGATAAATTATCCTAGAAAGTGGAGGCTGAGAGGTGATTTAATAATTCTTTAATTGTGTG
This sequence comes from Glis glis, assembly GCA_004027185.1. Classification (NCBI taxonomy): domain Eukaryota; kingdom Metazoa; phylum Chordata; class Mammalia; order Rodentia; family Gliridae; genus Glis; species Glis glis. Next base: position 16,413 of record PVJS01031386.1, on the reverse strand, counting down.
ATACATTAAAATCGACTATAATTCCTCCCTGTGATTCACTTCATCACCCCCTGAAATAACAATCTTCCCCAAGGTGTTAACCTTGTTATTGCCTCGTCTCAGGATTGTTCTCATCCTCATTCTTAAGGCTTTGCAGAATGAACGCATGTTGACCACAAACCCCATTGTGGCTTTCTCTCCTCTCCTGATTCCTATTATACTGTACATCTCTGAATTGCTTTCCAAGTTTCTATTTGTGGACTAGCTCAATTCCTTTTCATCTTAGCTCGAGGCAATGCTGAGTCTTTGTCCTCATGTAGATCTCCCACTCTACTTCCTTGCCCTGTAGCTCAACACCATCTATATTTCTCTTTTTGAGGCCATGTGGCCAGTCCTTGATCCTACTCTTGCCTCTATATTGCATGGTTGATGCTGCCGATCAGCCACAGAGCTTTCCTGGAGAGACCAGCTGTGGACCCAGAATCTTTCTCAAACTAAAGGCTCAAGGCAGGCAGGACTAGTTGGTTGGGGTTGACAAAGATGAAAAAACTGAGCCCATTCCAGAATTTTATCTTCATAGAAGACTCCTAAGTAGTATCTTCAGTCACTTATTTACAACTCTTCTTTCCTTAGATGTAACTTCAGTTCCATTCTCTAACTTACCTAATTTATTCACTTGGAAATGCATTTAGAATTCTTGATTTCCAATACCTCCTTCATAGTCTTAGCTCTTTACTTGGATTATAATAAAAGTCTTCTACCCTGTGTATTGCTCTAGTTTTCCCCACCCCCCCAAATTCAGTTAAGAGTATGAAACTGTAAGCCTTTGCTATACATCTACTTCAAAAAGTTAAAAAATACTGATCTTGCCAAGTTCTTGCTTGCTACTTCCCCTCCATAGAATACCACCAGGAGGGGGAGCTTCTGCCTTCGCCAGGTTCCAAGTGATTTCTGGCACTCATTTCTAATCCCCAGTGATCAATTAGACCAGAGAGAATGTGGAGACGTGCAATGAAATGGTTTGCTACTAAATACTGATACTGAACTAAGTCAGTAAAAGCATTTTCATGGCATTGCTACCAAGGAACCCTGTTTTGAATGCACAGACTTAACTTTTTGTTTACAGGTGAGATTTTTTTCCTTTTCATGAGACCATACTTTATTTGCAGCACAGTCTCCTTCCAAACTCAGCCAGGGACTATCCTTCAAGGTAAAATTAACTACAGAATTTATTGTCCTGCCTCAGATTCCTATTAACTTCATGTATATGTATATGTATATGTATATGTATATGTATATGTATATGTATATGTATATGATGTATATGATGTATATGATGTATATGATGTATATGTATATGTTCTGATTATAATTATATTCCCCTTAAACAGTAAATGAGAGTGAATAATATACAATAGAGTTTTGACAAGATTTTTAACTCATCTGTCAAAATTCCTCTGTTTTCTTGGGTTCCCTAATTCTTGGGGTAAATAATCAAAACTATTTAACAGTTCTTGTCTTTTCTCTTAGCTTTGCTCTCTCTCCTTCCTCAAGGTCTGGCTGACCTGTATTGCTTCTTTAAATTTACTTTTTAAGATTTCAATTTCCACTGGCATTGCAAAGTTGATGCCTTCCTCCTTTTCCCAAATCATAGCTTCCTTCTGTGACCAATGCATCACCTCCCTGCTGATTACATGTATCTTTCTGGTTTCTTGCTCCTATTAAAAGGAGCTCAATGTTGACCTTTCCCTCTCACATGTGTCTTTTGTTTCCCCTTTCTTTCACACACATCGTTTCCTTCAATATAAACCTAAGAGAAGAATGATATTTCAACATTATAAACATATAAAAGATATAATATCAACTAAGCCAGTCCTTTTTTTCAAATTAATAGTCTCTTAACAAAGCCATATTGGTGTTAGTTTGTAAAAATATGTGAATTGTCATTCTTATAAGCTAAAAATGGTCTGAGTATAGTAATTTTGTGTGGCTCAACCTAATGCATTCAGAAACAATACTTTTTTATTTGCCATCATAGATAGTTTTTCAATATCTTTATTCTATTTTCATGACTTCTTTTTTCATTTCACAATGCATTTTTGTTGTTGTTGGGTTGTTTTCTCCAAATTTTGGTTTCATTGTTACATGGCTATCTGAAAGGTTGAAAGGGTACTTACCTTGTTTTATTGCTTTTCATCAATCACACTATGAAGTGTCAAGAGTAAAGTTCTGACCAGTTAAGAATAGAAATAACATGCGGTTTGGACAGTTTTTGATTGATTGGCATATGTAATGACAATTGCACACTCTTGTTTCAATAGACACTCAGCATTTGAGTTCCCAGGTGCCACAGTTCTTATGTTCCATCTATTAAGGCCCATTTATTTGCCCCCAGATGGTGACTCAGGCAGGGAATCTTCTATCTATTGATCTGGATAAAGAGGCATTCATGTTATTCCACCCAGGGATTTGTTAAGAGTAGCTATCCAGGTTTCAAGTTCAAGCCACTTATAAGTCACAAACCTGAATAGAGACTTATGATGCTAATTCCTTTTTCAATTGTTCTATCTATCCACACTGTTAGCCAACTTATTTCACATTAATACAGAGCATATACCTGTAACTCATGCCAAACAGTGTACCTTATTATTTCCTATATACTTTGCACTCTGGTTTTGTTTTCCAGAACAAATGTATCTGGATAACCAAACTTCCAAAGTCCTTTTGTCTTTGTAAGATAGCTAGGACAGCTAGAAAGAATTTAAATATTTTAATATAATAGGTATTTACCATGTAGCACACACAAGATACTTTTACATGCATTTATTTAATATTTGTAATAACCCTATAAGCTAGATAGATATTTGTTCACAATTCATAGGGGGAAACTAAGTATGAAGTAATTAAGTTCTTTGCATACTATTCGAATTTGCTCTCATCAGCCTCCATCTTCTGTCTACCTAGAGTAAACATGGGGTACAGGATCCCATCCCCCTACCTGTGATCACAGGCTACTCACCCCTCATCTATGGCATGATCACTCCTCTGGAAATGAGGATACTTATAGTTTGAATAAAGTAAAAAAGGAAAACTCCTACATCGTACCTGTGATTCAACAAAAATCTATCTTCTGTCACTAAGTACTCATTTACCTCAGACTTATTGACACTCTTGGTGTGCCAGGCAATATCATAGGCTCTATAAAAATATAAACATGGAAAACATTAATATTGGTCCCTCATTTCAGGAGCTTGGAGTTTGGTAGGGGTGATGAAATCTTCACGAATCTGAGATGTTCTTAAAACAGGGCAGGGAAAAACAACAAATACCATGTAAATGATGTCTGGTGCTTTAGAAACATCAAAGTTGAAAAAGAAACTGGGTTTTCATTTGTGTGTTTGTGTGTGTGTGTGTGTGTGTGTGTGTGTGTGTGTATGTGTGTGTGTATATAAGAGAGAGAGAGAGAGACAGACAGACAGACAGACAGACACTAGGAATTGAACCCAGGAGCATTCTAGCTCTGAGTTACACCCTCAGCCCTTTTTTATTTTTTTGAAACAGGGTCTTGCTAGGTTGTTGAGAGTCTTGCTAAGTTGCTGAGGCTCTTCTCCAACCTGCGATCCTCCTGTCTCAGCCTCCCAAGTACTGGGATTGCAGGCATGTGCCACTGCGCCTGGCTGGAAACTGGATTTTCTTGGGAAGCTTAGTGAAAGAGTTCTCATTTGATCACGACCTTCAGAGGAACAGGACTGGGGACTGACTTTGTGGATGTTTCTTGAATTCACTCCTTTAGAATGTGAGGTTATGCGTTACTGAATTTGTTTCCACCTGGAATATGGCATCCACTTTAACCTTTCATTTGTGCTTTTATACTAGAGAAACAGGATGCTCTGAATCACTTCCTTTAATTTCATCTGTGTTTCAACATAGCTAACTGATCAACCTAAGAGAAAATGGCTAATAACTTGGGTAGAGTCTTTCATTAAAAGCACATACAATAAACTATTAAGGAGACAAAATATATTTGAGTTAGCAGAGCACACTGAGAGAAATTAGTTACTAAAGGTAGTGGAACCTTTAAGAGGTAGGGCCTACAGGGAGTTTCTGGTAATTGGGAGTGTACCATTGAAGGGGATTTTGAGACCCCTGCCTCTCCTCTTTCGGTCTCTTTGCTTCCTGGCTGCCATGAGGTCAGCAGCTTGCTCCATGATGTACCCCTGGAGTGCTGCCTTGCCACAGGCCCCAAAACAACTTGGACAACCGACTGTGGATCGAAACCTCCAAAACTATGAGTCAAAATAAACCTCTATTTACAAGTTAGTTATCTCAGGTGTTTTGTTACAGTAATGGGAAGCCAACACAATCCATGAATTTGCATTTTTGACAAGTATTCTTCCAGTCTCTTTACCCATCTCCCTTTAAGGAAGAAGCTAACTTCCAGTGATTTAAACCCTGACTGTCTATTGGAATCACTTGGTGGAGAAATTTTTAAAAAGTCAGTCTTGACTTTTTTAATTGGCCTGGAAAGTAACCCTAGGGCATGTTTGTGAAGGCTTCTCCAGGTGATTCTAAGTGTAGCCAGAAGTAGAATTGCTGTCCTAGGTGCTGGATAAGTGGAAGGGAGGAGTAGAAAAGGAGAAGAAAGCAAGTTAGAAGCAGTTTGCAGAGGACTCAAATGACATACTCAGAGCTTTGAATTATACTCTCTGGCTAGTAGAGAATCACTAGAACCTTCTGAGTGCCTGTAATCATTACTGTGTTTTAGGAAGTTACCTGTGAAGAGCAGAGGGATTGGAAATATAAAATACTAGAAGTACCCAGAACCCTTTTAAGAATTTTACACTTAACAAATGAATGCTTTTATACTCTGCTGGTTGAAAAGCAAATTGACTCAACTTTTCTGGAAAGTAACTTGATTATATGAATCGTGAATTTAACATTTTTTTTTTTTACTCTTTGACTAAGTAACTCTTTGTCTAGGTACCTATGATAAAGAACTGAAATCACTGACAAGCATTGTAATGTAAAGATGGTTGTTGTAGGAATTATAAGAGAACTTTGGAAAATGAGTAGATAAGTTAGTTGCAGAATTCTATGATGCTTCTTGAACTTATTTTTGAAGAATATTTTAAGGGCATGGAAAAAGTTATTATGTAAAGCAAATAATATATAAAATTATATATAGCATGTGATTTCAATTTTATTTAACAAGGGCATAGAAACTAGAATAGAGGGAAATGTAGACAAATGTTAACATTGGTAGAATTTGGAAGTGATATTTGTTTTGTATTGCCTAAAATTTCCAAGTGTGTGTATTCTATTCAGAAAAGAATAATGTTAAGCAAGGTCAGATTGTAATGTTGGCTTGGTAAAAGTGATCCATGTGTCATTCTGTTTGTGTCTGGCATAGTGTAGCTTCAGAGCCTTCTAATGGTGGATCATGAACCAAGTTGAAATAGGACAAAAACAACTCAGTGAAATCTGAGGCTACTGACTAAAAAGCAAGACAGGAAGTACCCAGAAATGGGAGGTGAAACAGTTATTAGAACACAGTCCAGGGATCTCAGTTCATAACCTTGTGCATACTACTGAGAGAAAGGTGTGCCTTTAAAGAATAGCCCAGTTGGGCAGTTTGAGTCTGAACTAAGAAAGTGGCAAGGACTGAAAGCGTTAACACTGCTATCATCAAGGCAGACAAAGTTGATCAACAGGATGTGGGCGGTGAGGTATGCAGGGACTTAGAGATGACTCTGAGGGTTTGTCCATCATTAGCGGAACTAAGATTTAAAAAAAAATGGAGACTACAGGAAAAGGACCAGATTTAGGAAGAAAAATAGTTTGTATAAATTACATTGGAGTTGCCATGGAAACATCCAGGTATAAATGCAACTGAGAATCTGGAGATCTGAAGTCTGGACTTGTGATGCAAATCTAATCGTTGTCTTTATTGAGGGAAGGACTGAAACCATGGGAACCAATGTGGTCATGAGATAGCAAAAGGGAGGATGGGGGTGGAGAAGTGCGTCTTGTGGAACACCTAATTTTAGGGAACAGGCCAATAAGAGGCAGTGAAAAAGGCAGCCACAGATTAGAGACAGCTGGGAAATTAAGAACACACAAGGCCATGACAGTCAATACAGAAGAGAGGTTTGAAAGTGGGTGGTTGTGATCAAATTCTAAAGGAAGGGTCAAAAGGCTTGAGGAGTGAGGTGACCTTGTAATATTGTCAATTTCAAGTTTCCAGGGAAACTTAAGAAAAGTAGGTTCAGTAAAATGGTTGAGAGGAGCCAAGTTGCAATTGTTAAGTGAGTTGATGTAGAGCAGTGACCAGGGAGTACACCACTTCTCCAAAACATTTGGCAGTAAGAAATATGAAAGCACTCCGACAGTAAATTGTATAGGAGGAAGATTACTGGGTAATTATGCTGTAGTGATCCTTGCTTTTTCTCTATTAAAAACTAGCATTCTGGGGGTTTATCTAAAAGGTTATTGTGTCCAGCCAGATGGTGTCTGAAAATGAAGGCTGTATTGTATACTTTAAAAATATTGTAAGACCATTACTTCTATACAGAGATTTTGGAGACTACAAATAACACTAAACTCTAGATTATGCTACTTTTTCCCTTTCTTATCTAGTTTATTTTCTGCTTCTGTGGCAGACAGAAGAGCTGTAAAGAGACAGGAGTTACTAACATGCTCATGCACATTATGTCAGGTGCATAAACACAATAAATCTTAATTAATTTTTTCATGACCTGAAACCTTTGAATAATAGAAAAGTTGATTTACATATACAAAGATGATTATGTATGGAGTAATGTCTTTGCAACTTCAATACAAGTATCTACTCTGGTCTATATAATCTATTCTAAAATGCATTGATAAGTATTTTGGTGCTTGCTTTTGACTTAACATCGATCAATTGTGTGTAATAGAGAAAATGGAACTAATATTAGTTTAGATTTGGAAAGGAACTTAGCACCCGCCACAACAAAACATAGTCCCTTGGCAGTTAAGGGAAACAGGACACAAAAAGTCTCAGGGATATCAGTGCCCTCAAGTTCCTTAGCTTACAGCATAGTTGACAAAAACATGTGCGTGAAATATTGAAACAGAAATGGTATCTCTCACAAGAGTACTTTTCAGGATATATGATAGATGTTTTAGTAGCTGAAGTGGTGCCAGACCTATTAAAAAATCAGTTAAAGGAATTTGATTGTGTAATGCTCAATAGAGAACCATTTAATGTTTTCAGCAAAAAAAGCAATATATGAGGGGTCTAGGTTTAATGGTGACTAGGTTAATAACTATATTCAGAGCCTTTGGGAAGGCAGGAATCCTATAGTCAGAACTGCCTGCTAAAATATTATTGTATCCCAAATGCACAATGAAAATTTAGGCTAGAATTTAGAACTATAGAATATATTTCTTTTCAAAGAGTAACACCAGTCAAAATCTAAGTATCCATACCAATTTATCCCATGTAACTAGAGCAACAAACATATTACAAACAAGTGAGATATTTTTAAAGATTGGCTGTGTCTTAGGTGCTGAAAGACTTTTTAAAATAATTTATCCAACAAACCTTCATCATTTTACACCTCTTCCAGTCTACACTAAATTTAAAGCCATCTTGGACATTCTAATGTGGGCCAATTCCATATTTCTTTAGAAACTGTACCTACTAACATTAGCAGTTGTGGACAGGTAAGAGCCTCGTGGGATACTAAATCTCACCTTGCAATATTTGTAATGATAAGGTACAATCCTTTTTGTGTAGTACAAATGAAAATATTAGGTGATTAGCTTGGTGGGTTGGTGACTACTTCACTGGGAGGGCCTGTTCCCAGGGGTCTAAAGTCAAACCACAGTGGAGGAGTGTGGGCATATGTGCAGCATAATCTTTCAGTGCTGGCATCTGCCAAGGATGCATGAACATCTACCTGGCCCATGCCTCCTGTGTCACTCTGGTTCTTCATCTCAATAACGGCTCCTCTCATAAAAACCAATTCAGTCTGAATACCTGTTCTAGGAAAGTTCCTAGGAAAGATAACTTGGGCTCCTTTGTGTGCTGAAATGTAAATAATAACTTTGTGCTTCTTTTAACCCTGGGGGGAATTTAAGTGTCACATTTTATAGGACAGTGGCTGAACTAACTAAAAGATCTAAACTTCTAACTCAATGATCTAGGTAACAGAAATAATTATGATTTATATGCAGATATTTTATATTCTTGCTGAACTTTTCACTTTTTAATTGGCTATATCACTTTTGCTGTTCAGTTATGGTATATCTAGAGAAATATAACTATTAATCATATAATGCAAATAAAAACATGACTATGCAATTAAGATACTTAAAATAATGTTTAATAACTTTCAGGATCAAATATTAAAATCATTCTGATCACCCATTCCTTAAAATTGTCAACTCATTCAACTAAACAACTTGAGTATTCATTTTATTATGATTATATTTATTATTATAATTTATATTAAGGCTAGTTTGGCTTTGAGAGTTCATACATTTTGATTAGAGTTTGATAGGAGGGAAGAGTAACAGTTTTTATCATAAATCAGCTGGGTGTGGTGGTGCATGCCTGTAATCCTAGTACTTGAAAGGCTGATACAGGAAGATCACAGGTTCAAAGCCAGTTTCAACAACTTAGTGAGGTTTTCAGCAACTTAGGGAAACCCTGTTTCCAAATTAAAAAAAAATAGGGCTGGAGATGTAGTTTGGATGGAGAATGTCCCTAGGTTCAATTCCCAGAAACACACACACACACACACACACACACACACACACACAGGATTATTTTCATATCTGGGAGTTTTATGGAACCCTTTTAAAAGGTACAGAAATAGCCTGGCTTGGTAGGTTAAATCTCTCATCTACTTCTCAAAATATTGTACCTATTTGCTATTGACTTGTACCCAATAGTTAATTTGTGTGTGTGTGCGTGTGCGTGTATGTGTATGTGTGTGTGTGTGTGTGTGTGTGTGTGATTATACCTGAAATTTTTCAATAATGAGTCAATACCACAGTAAAGGAAAACAAACTTTTAAGCTTTGACTCTTGACCAAAATCCATTTTGGATTCCTAGGCTCAGAGTTGTGAAAGGTGATATTTAAGGCCTTTGTAGACGTTGAGGCCAATGGTGAGAGCTGTGCTCAGTGATTCATCCTTAGATGGTAGAAATTTGCCTCCAGTGATCTATTTGAGAAACGGGCTAGTTTTACATTTTTTTATAAGGTCATTCTCTAAGTCCTATGCCTCATAAAAAAGGGAAATTCTTCTTTGTCATGGTTTTATTATATTAGAATCCAAGTTCAAGTCTCTGGCCTAGTGTATATCTTCTCTGCCTTCAAAAGGCTGTTTATGACTTAAAAATTAATCAATATTTTTTGTGACTTAAAAAGCAATATCTTTTTTGACTGAAGAAGACAACTTTTAACCTATACTTTTAAATAGCTAATCATTAGGAAAAAATAGTCTTTTCAGTGAAAACTAAAGCATAGTGTGCTCTACAAATTTTGAAAAAACATATTATCTGTCTCTGATTGCTACTTTCTATTTTGACTTACTGATTTGTTTTAAGTGGAATAATTTTACTGTCCTAGTTTATAGGAAAGTGATTTTCCTATAATGAAGTATAAAAGTAAGTAATAAAAACAGCAAAAAGTTTATGTTATGAAAATAAAATTAAAAAGGAAGAATTTTGTATTGGTAGGGTGATGATAAACTAAAATAAAATTCGAGCATCCCATACAGAGCAGCTAGATTAAATCTCGACTGCTTTGTGTTACTGGAGTGAAAAGAACGATCCCTCTGAAAACTCTATAACCTCCAAGTCCACGGAGTGCAGCTGCAGCAGTATCTGGGAAATACAATCAGTGTGTCGGAAGCAGCATCTATTTATCTTAAATTAATCATTTTTTCTGAGTAGGCAGATGATAATCCTGGTGCAGGATGTCAGTGTCTTTTTATTCATAGCACAGATAAAACGGCAGCTTTGTTATACTGGAGAGAGCTATACAATATGAAGGATCTCGAGGTGCAACTCATTTGTAAGATTATGGACTGCTTTTCAGATTTTTCAATATTATTTTGGGAAAGAGAATCGGTAAATAATTGCTTCCAAAGGAAATTCTTCAGCATCGTTAAACCTATTTTATCTTTCTGCCCAGAAGGGTATAAACAAAGTATTTTAAATATAAGGTAGAAGTTTGTCTCCATCACAATTAAATTCTCTAGTCAATAGAGTTCCTACCACTAAGATGAAAAGGCTCCAATAATCTGCCACTTGTCTGGGCTTCAGGTCCCTGCTGTAGTGCGGGCTGAGGGCGGGGACAGCATGCCCAATGTTGCCACTGACCCACGCAGCATCCATCAGAGCCAAACAGGGGCACTTGCTCTTAGATGTGCACTCTCTCCCTCTTCTGGAAGGTGGACTGAAGAAGTGGTCTGGAAGGAAGAAAGAAAGGAAGAAAGAGAGGGAGGGAGGGAGGGAGGGAGGAAGGAAGGAAGGAAGGAAGGAAGGAAGGAAGGAAGGAAGGAAGGAAGAAAGATGGAACTCATCTCCTAAGCTTTATTACTAAGTGTTACCAAGTTGCCTGGGGTAGAGGAGGGGTAGCTAGAAAGTGAGGTCTCCTCATCTCCAAACTGAAGGGTTTACTATGGTTTGTTTAACTATTGTCTTTCTCTGATGTTATGTCTACCAAATATACACAGGCACACAAGTATTCCTCAGTAGGAAAACTTTAGGCATTGTGACTATAATCCGTGAAAGGTATCTAAAATTCAAATAATATTATAAATATATACATATATAGAAAATTATATATAGAATATTCAGCATATCATATAGAATAGAGAATTGTATATAGGATATTCAATATATATTATTATTATATATTATATATTATATATTATATAGAGAGAATTATATGTTATATATAATAATACATTCTCTCTATATAATTGTAGTCCTAATGGAAAGGAATATGAAAAGGATTCAAAATTGAATGAAGCAGTCACTCAACATATTGGGTTCAATTAAATGTTACAGCAACTGGAAAGATAAAAGTTAGCTTAAATTAGGGCTGGTATGGTGTCATATGCCTATAAACCCAGTACTTGGAACGCTGAGACAAAAGGATCACAGGTGCAAGGCCAAGCCTCAGCAACTTAGCAAGACCCTGTTGCAAAATTAAAAAATAAAAAGAGGTGGGGTATACTCAGAGGTAGAATGCCTCTGGATTCAATCCTCAGTACCAAAAATAAAGAAATAAGTAAAATTGGGTAAGGTTATAAGTAAAACTGGAACGGGGGCTGTGTGGTTTCTAAGTTATAAACTCAATCCTTCGTAAGTCATGAAGTTCCTTTTATAAGAGGATGGATAGGGCTTGAGGTTCAAACAGACTGCTTTTAAAATTAAAGGCTCCAAATTGTTTTAACTTCTTAACTTCCCCATGCAGAGAATAAAAACTACCCCCTGCCTCAGCCAGACACCATGGACACATTCCTTCTTTGTCTAGCACAGCCTGACTAAATCTACATATGTATATTTCCTGCCTTTTGTCCCACTCTGCTTCTCTTCTCTTATAAAAGCTTTCCATGCCCACGAGCCTCCTGAAGATGGAAATTTGAGACAAAAAAAGTCTCTTCTATCTTCCTTTAAAGCTGGCTTTGCATAAACCTATTTTTCCTGCCAACTGGACTCGGGGATATTCGTGGAGCATGACCAGCAATGAAGTCACTCCTCTGTAACAAGGTGACTCTAAGTGGCACTGACAACAACCCAGTCAGCAATTCAGTGGAAATTGTGGCACCTACAACTTCAATTGGCTAAGATGGCAATCCCAAAACTTGTAGTGACATGACTATTTCCTTCTTGGATAAAAATCTTTTGACCCTGGAAGATTTGTAATCTATAAGTAGAATGTTTTAAAAGAACTATATTTTGGCAGCAATATTTTTTGTATTAAGAAGAGATCTAATGTGTGAAAAAAATCTGCCATTTAGTTCCATCTTAAAATATGCAACTGAGTAATTTATTTAGATCAGTTAAGTTGAATTATTACCAATTTTAAGGTATTGAAACATTTTGTATTTTATGGATGTACATATAATCAATTATTGTCTATATCCCTATCTATCTAATCTATTTGATTTATCAGGCAGCTAGTAAAAAAAAAAAAACCCAAAGGTAACACCTTTCTATGAATTTTTAAAACGTGGGCCAATAATAAACTGAAATCCTTTTGTAAGGAACTATTAAAATAAGTTAGATTAATAATTTGTGAAGGCGCTAAAAACTTAAGGGCTAGTTAAATTTTTGAATTTGCAACTTTAAGAAATTTAATATTAAGCTTTGAAACATGGTCTTTTCTATGCATGGCTTCTCTGAAGGACACAGAAACACTTTTTATTGACAGTATTGATTTGCCTTCCCCTTTATCAGAAAGTGGGAAGATAGCAGTCAGCACTGAGTTAGTTCATGAATGCCTCCTGCCCCAAGTTCTCTAGCAGTGGAAGGTGGCAATCTTCAGACACAGTGATCCACAGTGATCAGCCGGGTCCCTGTGAGACCAAGGCTAAGCAGCTGCAGCCATGGACCACCTGAGAAATGACTTCCCCACATTCCTGACCATTTTTACTCCTTTATTATTTTCTATGGCATTGGTAATAGAGTTTCTTATAGAAAATTTAGAAACAAAAAATAAACAACCACATTCACTTCACTCTCCTAATCCAGATAAATTATCCACTATTTCTGAGTTACAGTTGTGTATAGATATGTGTTGTTTTATATGTAATGAATTCTAGTTAACATATGTCACTGATGTTATACAGACACTCTTTTTTCTTTTACCTTGTGCTATGATTATTGCTTCTGTTTCGTTTGTACCACTTAGTAATGTTATGAATGCTTTTTAGTATTAATAAAATATAAACAAATATTATAAGTACATAAAGTATATTGAAAAGATTGTGTAAAGTATATAAAGAACATAAAAAGTGTTAATAAAGCATAAACCATAAAGCAATAGTATTATGTTTAACAGCTACATAGATTTTAATGTACCAATGAACCTTAATTTATTAACCAAACCCTTACTCTTAGGCATTTTGAATTGCCTACTTTTCTTTTTTGTTTTAGTTGTTAAAATAAGCAACACTGTATAAAAACACTTGAATCTTAATATGTTAATGCATTTCACAACTTAATTAAGATAACTCCAGATGTGAAATATCTGGAAAAATGAACATGCATTTGTACATTTTTTGACACATACTGTTGTTACCCTACAGGAAGGTGAAGCAGTGTATGCCCAAGGACTTCCTTTGTAATTAGTTTCTGAATTTATGAAGCTCAAAACTAAGTAACAGAAAGAAATTGCCAACACTTGATAGAATAAACTGAGAAACCCATCCAAATTGGAATGACTCAGAAGGTTTTAAAAATCATTTTCAAGCCAGGCATGGTGGTGCACACTTGGTTGGTTCAGTACTCGGGAGGCTGAAACAGGAAGATTGCAGGTTTGAGGCTAGACTCAGCAATGTAGTGAGACCCTGCTTCAAAATAAAAGATTAGAAAGGAGGGGTGCTGGGACTATAGCTTGGAGGTAGAATGCCCCTGGGTTCAATCCCTAGTACTATTTTATTTTTTAAAAAATATAAACTGACATGAGTTTTGCTATCAGCAATGGTTAAATTTAAGGTGTGAAATGCTTTTATACTAATTCTTACCAGATCTAGCACACACCCTCCCATAAATCAGGATTTTGCTTTGGGGTTGTCAGAAATAATCAATTTAAGAACTCTTTGATTATTGTATACTGTGTAATAATCTTGTTTGTTGACACAGTCCTGTATACACTGAAAATCTCTCTTGCTGCTGATGTTACTGTTGCCTTTGTCAGAGTAATTGAAATCAGGTAGTAGTGGTGGAGCCTTCCCCAACTCAATAATCTATCCTTATAAATTTAAGGAAGACTGACCTTCCTGCATTCTAAAAGCAGTTGACCTTCATCCATTCCAAAAGATATTTCGTATTTTCTTTAAATTTCTAGTAATATAGCGTCAATTGTCTACATTAAAAGTTAAGGTGCACTTTATACCTATTAGGATGGCTACTATGAAAAAAAACACAAAGAAATAAGTTGGCAAGGATATGGAAAAATTGGAATCTTTGTCCACTACTGGAGAGATTGTAAAATGATGCAACCACCATGGAAAACAGTATGGAGGTTCTTTAAAAAATTACAATAGGATTACCATATGATCCCACAAACCCACTTTTGGGTATATCCTACTTCGGGGATATATCCCAAAGAATTGAAAGCTAGGTTGTAAAGAAATATTTGCACACTCATGTCCACAGCAGCACTATTCACAGTAGCTAAAAGATGGAAGCAATACAAATGTTCATTGATAGATGGATAATCAATGTGGGGTATGTATGTACAATGGGATATTAGCCTTAATCCTGTCACATGCTACAACATGAATGAAACTTAAGGACATTAAGATGAATGAAATAAGCCAGTCATGAAAAGAAAAATATTGTTTGGGTTCCACTTATGTGAGGTATACAAAGTAGTCAAATTCATAGAAACAGAAAGTAGAATGGTGGTTACCAGGAACTGGGGGAAAGGGTAAATGGGCAGTTGTCATTTCATGTATATGAGATTTAATTTTACAAGATGAAAAAGATTTGGAGATCTGTTTTACAACAATGTGAATAACCTTCACACTACTGAACTTTACAGTTACAATGTTTAAAATGATGGGTTTTATGTGTTTTTTATCACAATAAAAATGAGAAACTCTATATAATGCAAATTATATTTCAATTAAAATCCTTGAAAATAAGTGTTCTCCATGAATTTTATCATGTAGAATTTTTTAAATGTGTTTATTTCTTCATGTAAAGTGTTAAGTGTTTTAATATGTTATTTTATTTATTGTATTCCCGTATCTAGACTAAATAAAATTCCTCAATATAGAATTTTTATGCAAGGGCAATTTATTTTTCTTTATTTTATTTTATTTTATTTTATTTTATTGTGCTACTGGGGATTGAACTCAGGGGCATTTTGCCTCTGACCTACACTCTTATCCCTATTTTATTTTTTATTTTTGAAACAGGGTCTCACTAAGTTGCGAAGGGCCTTGATATGTTGCTAAGGCTGGCTGTGAACCTGTGATCCTCCTGTCTCAACCTCCCAAATATGAGGATTACAAGTGTGTGCCATCACACCTGGCTGTCTTCATGTTTTTGATATAAACTTTTCACTTTACCAATCTGTGCCATATTGTTCTGCAGAGTTTCAGTATAACAAAATATATGTGTTAAATATTAGAAACCTAGTATACATTTTTAAATGATATTCTATTTTTAGAGTATTGTAAATATTCTCAAGATCCACATAAATTTATGTATTTTCTTATGTATGGGATACTTTATTAAGGGTGCTAAATGAGTTATGTACTTGTAAGTACATCTGCTCTAAGACTCTGAGCAAGAGTCTTACATGGATAATTATTAGAATTTTTAAATGCTAAAGAGAAATGGTGGATTTACACTCACAAGGCTTGTACTGAACTCTGACATACATAGCAAATGTGTTATCAGGCTGAACGGTATTCAGGAAGAAACAAAAAAGACGTTTCCGGAAGTGTGAATATTCTGTTTGAGGGAAAGATGGTCAGCATTGGTTCTTATAGTACTTATTTCCTGGCTTTAATATTTTACATACCCTCCTCTTAGATATTAACTATCATGTTACAATATGTAGCTGGGAAACCTTTTGTCCAATTTGTTGGGATTTTCATATTTCTGATAAAAAATTAAGTACATTTTTTAATTTTATTTTTATTTTTTTTAACTTTTTATGTTCATTTATTGGTGCATTGTAAATTATAATTATACATTTTGATATATGTCAGGGTATGTACATCATACATGCACACATTGCACATTTAGCCCTCCCTCCAATCCCACCCTATTCCCTCCCCCTTCCCTCCCTTTCATGCCCCATATAGTGATTGAGTCTTATAGGTTTGTGTATGTACATCATGTGCTATAGTGTGTTTCCCTCCACTCCCCGCCCAACTCCCTCAGTTAGGTCACCTTCTTTGTCCATCTAAAGATTTCTTCTTCTTCCTTTCTAATGGGACGTAGAAGTACATATTTTTATATGACCCAACAGCTTTAAGGAGGTATACATCTGGCCAGATTAAAAACATAGGAGGTTTTTCTTATATAAAGATGAGTGGATTACAAAATTGTGGGAAATACACACAATGGAATTCTACTCAGCAATAAAGAAGAACAAAATAACATCATTTGCAAGAAAGTGGAAGGATCTGGAGAACATTATGTTAAGCGAGATCAGTCAATCACAAAAAAAGAAGGGACATATGTTT
>PVJS01031385.1:0-23403 GCA_004027185.1 Glis glis | reverse complement strand
GTATAGCTCAGTGGTAGAGTGCCCTCAGGTTCAATCCCCACTACCACCAAAAAATATATTCACAACTTAAAGTTTTAAAATTAGATGTGTATCATCAATACAAATACTGTTATAAATGTATTAAAAAAGAGTGAAAAGATAAAAATGGCTAATCTCTGAGCAGGGAAGTAAACAAGTAGGAATATTATTCACTCAGACTAATTTTTCTGCTCCATAAACGAAAACAAGAACCAAAAAACAAATGCTAAGTCAACTCAGAATGGACAAAAGGAACCCATGGCACACGAATGTCCTCAAATCCCTGTTGTTCTCCTGGAGTCCTTCCAAAAAAGAGGAAAATGTGACAATCTGAGTAGTGAGATGGAATTTTAAAAGTGATAAAGGCAAGCCTTACCTGGAAGGTGGTCATTTTTCCTCCTCCTCCTGGGAATGTGCAGAATGCAGAGTCATGCAGATCCCAGGAAAGCAGAACCGCACCTGGAAAGTGCCACCCAAGACAGACAGCGACACATGAAAGGGTGGCCAGGAATGCGAAACACACACACACACACACACACACACACACGCACACATGAATGCTTACAGTAAATTAGCACTGAATGCTCACAGCATTATTCGTAACTCAAAACTTGGAACAACCAAAATGCCCTCCTGTGGGCAAATGGATAGATAAATTATGGCATATCCACACAATGGAATGTTACTGAGACACTAAAAGGAATGAAGTACTGGCACATGCTACAACGTGGATGAAGCGTGAGGACATTATGCTAAGTGAAAGAAGCCAGTCGCAAAGGAACACATATATGATCCCATCTTTTTTTTTTTTTTTGCGGTACCGGGGATTGAATGCAGGGGCGTTCTACCTCCACGCTACACCCCCCGCCCTATTTTTTATACTTTATTTTGAAACCGGGTCTCACGAAGTTGCGGAGGGCCTTGCTAAGGGGAGAGAGAGAGAGAGAGAGAGCGCGAGCTGAGGCTGGCCGCGAACCCGGATCCTCCGGTCTCCACCTCCCAAAGTACTGGGATTACAAGCGTGCGCCACCACGCCCGGCATATGATCCCATTTCTATGAAATGTCCAGAACAAGCCAGGCATGGTGGCGCACGCTTGTAATCCCAGTACTTGGGAGGCTGAGGCCAGAGGATTGCAGGTTCGCGGCCAGCCTCAGCTACTTAGTGAGGCCCTCTGCAACTTAGTGAGACCCTGTTTCAAAATAAAGAATAAAAAAATAGGGCTGGGGGTGTAGCTCGGAGGTAGAATGCCCCTGAGTTCAATCCCCAGTACCGTAAAAAAAAAAAAAGGTCCAGAACAGCCAAATGTTTATATAGGGAAAGTATATTAGTGGTTGCTGTGGATTTGGGGTGAGAATGAGATTTAACTCTAAGTGGGCAAGAAGAGTCCAATTAGGGGATGAAAATGATGGAAACTAAGTTATGGTGATGGTTAGTCTACTGGGCAAAATTCCTACAGATCTTTGAATTATACACCTAAAATGTGTGAATTCTTTTTTTTTCCTGTGGTGCTAGGGATTGAACCCAGGGGCATTCTACCTCTGAGCTACACCCCCAGCCCTATTTTCGTTTTTATCTTGAAACAGAGTCTCACTAAGTAGTTGAGGGCCTCATTAAGTTGTTGAGGCTGGCCGCAAACTTGAGATCCTCCTGTCTCAGCCTCCCAAGTACTGGGATTACAAACATGCACCACCGTGCCCAGCTGAAATGTGTGAATTCAATGATGTTTAAAAATATAATTGTTAACCTACATGTTATTTAAGTTAACTGGATTTTGAGTCATATTGACAGAATGTTTATATATTTTTTTGTTTTGTTTTTGTGGTACTGGGAATAGAACCCAGGGGCATTCTACCTCTGACCTACATCCCTGGCCCTATTTTATTTTTTATTTGGAAATGAGGTCTCACTAAGTTGCTGAGGCCTTGCTAAGTTGCAGAGGCTGGCCTCGAACCTGTGGTCCTTCTTTCTCAGCCTCCCAAGTACTGGGATTATAGGCTGCACCACCACACCCAGCTGAATGTTTTTATTTGAATAAATGAAGAAATAAGTGGGGGAGAAGGAAAAGCTTTTCTTACAGTAGAATACCCATTAATAATGTATCTTCCCATAAAAAAAACTATGATTTTTTTTTAAAGGTAACTAGAAAAATCCAACAGCCATCACTTTGGCCAAGTGAAGGAAGATGATATCACCAATATAGGAACTAACCAACATCCTTCAGTTCTTGTCAGTCTGCAGTGAAAGGGACCTCTCACCACTCCTTTAGTATCCCTGCCCAAAATGCATAATCCGAACCTAAACATGAAATATGTGGGACATATCCCAAAAGAACACCTTTGTCCAAAATAACTTGCCTAGACAAACATCAAGAATAAAAAAAGACAGCCAGGCGTGGTGGTGCACGCTTGTAATCCCAGTACTTTGGGAGGCGGAGACCGGAGGATCCGGGTTCGCGGCCAACCTCAGCGCGCATGCGCGCACGCACGATCGATCTCTCTCTCTCTCTCTCCCTGTCTCTCTCTACCTAGTGAGGCCCTCCGCAACTTCGTGAGATCCGGTTTCAAAATAAAGCATAAAAAAAAAATAGGGCCGGGGGTGTAGCGCGGAGGTAGAACGCCCCTGCGTTCAATCCCCGGTACCGCCAAAAAAAAAAAAAAAAAGAATAAAAAAGACAAAGCCTGTAGAATCCTTCTAGATTGAAAACTATAGAAACATGACAACTAAAGTCAACATATAAAACTGTACTTTGAACTGGGAGAAAACATTTATAAGTACTTAATATGAAAAACAGATTTAAATATTATATTGCAAATTAGGTAACATGATGCTATATAGGACTAATAGATAACATTATCTAGTATAACATATAAAAATATCTAGCATATTATATAAAACCCTATAAGCTGCCCTTCCTAAACATCTCTTACCAAGACACACCATGAATACCCTGGAATATGGGATATGTTGTGCAGGAAGCTAAAAAAAGCTATCTCTACTTATCACCAGGTAAGTTCCTGGTGGTATTTGCCTAACGGGCATCAACAAAACAAATAGGCAAAATGTAAACAATTGATAAATTTCCCCAATATATGAAAATTCTTTATACTGTTTTTGCAAGTTTCTATAGATTTGAGATGATATAAAAAGTTTTTAAATATTAGGAGATATTCATAAGAGTGTTAAGAATAACAATGAGAATAAGGATGAGCAAAATACAATATACTAGTTCATTGTCTCTTGAAAGTGTTTAGAAATTTCCAAGTTAGAGCTGGGCTTGGTGGCGCATGCCTGTAATTCCAGTACCTGGGAGGCTGAGAAAGGAGGATCACAGGTTTGAGGCCTCAATGAGAATGTATCCAAGAGATTATGTACTTGGGCTGCACACCAGGCCTGCCTAGGTTCAGCCCCGTCTCCTCCTCCTAGTTGAGTGACTGTGGTAAAGAAACTTATTCTCCCTGTGTCTCAATCTCATCTTTAAAATAAGAAAAATTAGTTCCTTTCTACAGAGCTAGTGTATTGTAAATATATTTGTTTGTATACTTATTTGTTACAAGGAAGTTAGCAATTAAGGCTTAATTATGATTGCTTCCTATACCCGAGTACATGTCCTACAATTGACATAAACATCCCCTCCCCCCCAAAAAAGAAAAAAGACAGATCGCACTCACGTGAAGCTTTGCTGTCGGTAATTAAGGAGCCACGACCAGTACTTCCACTCAGTCCTTTTAAGAACTCAGGCTACGGAAAAAAAAGAATGCCGTGAATACCCAGATCATGTCGCCAATCCTCCACGAAACAGTTATGTGATCGCCTTTCTCCACGCAAGTTAGGGACAACCCTCTTCCTAAAACAGAAGAGAGAAGGCATCTAGGATTAACCAGTCCTGCAGGGGAGAGGAGGGTCAGAACCACGGCAGGTGGAGCTCTGACAACAACCCAGGGACCCAATTAATTAACCCGCGGGTCCCAATTAATTCATAGAAACAAGAAGAGTTACAATTCACCATGTGACAGAAGTTAATTTATGGCTTTCATTTGTACTACCTCTTCCCGTTCCCAAAACAATTCTGTTAGGATTGTTTTGATAGCCCTATTTTAAAGAACAGCAACGAGACGCCCAGGGAGATCAAGTTAACGCCCAAATGTTATACGCCGAGGAAGCGGCAGCGCGCGTGGAGCAGCGGATTAAAAGCGCCCCGGAGACCCTCAAACCAGGCGACACACGACCTGACCAGATCACGAGCCCGGGGCCCCACGACAGCCCCAGAGGCGAGCACCCCGCCGAGCAGCGGAACCTCACCTCGCCCCCCAAACCTCCGCTCTCCGCCGCGGCGTCTTTTCCCCTAAGTCCACGGCTGGGTCATTGCGGGTGCCAGGGTAGGGCCACGAAACTCGTAAGGGCCGGGGAGACCTAAACTGGTTCAAACCACCACGGGAAAAAATGGTAACAACCTCACACTCTGAAAGCGGAAACGTCAATGACCTCACCGACCTTCTGAACTACCCAGAATGCGCCGGGTCCGCCTGCCTGAGCACAAACACCAAAATTCCATGAAGCATCTGGACTACACTTCCCAGAATGCACCGGACCCACCTGCCTAAGCGGAAATAGCAAAATTTCAAGGAGCAGCTGAACTACACTTCCCAGAAGACAACGGAACCGCCTGCCTGAGTGTACCCGCGAATTCACGAGCAGCTGGACTACACTACCCAGAATGCACCGGACCCGCCTGCCTGAGCGAACTACCCGCACCTCCACGAGCAGCTAGACTACACTACCCAGAATGCACCGGACCCGCTTGCCTGAACACAAATAACTTGCGACTCCATCAGCATCTGGACTACACTTCCCAGAATGAGGACGGGAAAGAAGCCTATAGTCTCACCCTACAGGAAGTATTGCGACTGCACGGAACTTCTCCACTACACTTCCCACAGTACCTAGAAGAACTAATCTCACTGTCCTGCGCTCAAAGGTATGGCAATGTGGGCGGAGGGCCGTCCTTACCTTTACCTGAGTTCTTAAGCAAAGCATAGACAGTACTTCCTGACTTTAGTGCAAATGCTCTCAATCCTGACGGGATTATTGTTGGGAATAATTGGTGGTATAGAAAATTCCCACACATTTGGTGTCAGAGGTGTTGGGAATAAAATTTCAGACGTCCAATACCAATGCTTTTACAAATAGCTATGTTAAATGGTCTCAGAGAATGTCATTTTCTACTAAACTTGTAAACACCTCACAGGATCACAACGAAGAGGTCTGAAAGAATTAAGAGTCATTTTTAATGATTTTAGTAGCAAAAGGAATCCTAATTTTCATTGCCTAATTTTCATTTCCTTTCAATAGCCATATTTGGCCCAGTCTTATCCTAATAAAAATGAACGGTGCCTTACAATAACCATAATCTCAAAGTGTGCTACTCCAATTAATGCCGCTACACCGAATATTACTGAAATTATTTCACGATTATCGACCTAGCTCATATTTTATTCTGTTCCAATTTCCTCAATATCACAACCACAATTTTCATTTAACTTTAAGGGATTTCAAGGGTTTTGCTCTATCCCCAAGCATTCAGCTATGAAATTACATTGGTTATATACTAAGGAGAGAAACTTGAAAAGTTTACCAAAAGCCAGGCATGGTGGTTCACACCTGTAATCCCATTACTTGAGAGGCTGAAACAGGAGGATCGCAGGTTGGTGGCCAGGCTCAGCAACACGAGGCCCTCCACAACTTAGTGAGAACCTGTTTCAAAATAAACAATAAAATAGGACTGGGGGTGTACCTCAGCGATAGAACACCCTTGGATTCAATCCCCAGTACCACAAAAATAAATAAATTAATTAATTAATTAATTAAATAGGGCTGGGGGTATAGCTAGGAGGTAGAATGCCTCTGGATTCAATCCAAGAAAGGAAGAGAGAGGGAGAGGAAGAAAGAGAGGAAGGTTTGCCAGACTTTGACCGTGGCTAATCTATCATGGCTCACAAAATCTAGGACCCTACCTCTATCAAACTTGGGGACAAAAGTGTTCCATCCAAAGTAGCTCTATGCCACATCCAGTCAAGCAATAAGTACTGGCTCTATTTCCTCCTACCTCTACCCAACAAACCCAATACCTACCTGTCCTATTAGGTTTTTGTGGCAACAATTCCCCCTTTGGTTTTTTAAACCATATTGTAAGGTCACATATTATGTTGGGTCAACTTTGAAAACTTGGCCTCTCTCTCATATACAAGTTTAATTACAGGAAGACTGTGCTGACCCAAACATCAGCGACCTGTGAAGAGTAGTAAATTGGACTTTGACTTGTGAGCAAGCCACAAACTCACCTCCTTCCCACATCCCCCCTTCACAATCCTGACAATCATGGTTAAGTGTCTGTGCCTTACAACCATCTCTTTTTAACTTTCCCTTTATAAAATGACTATCCTTTCTCTGCTCTGGACCTTCTCCTGGACAGCAATCCCCATTCCTCAACTTTCTGTAATCCCACACGACTACTGGCATGGTTTTTGTCATCCAAACCTAGAAGTGGAGGGAGTTTCTCCATGTCACAGTGAAGTTGCTGTAACAAGCATATAAATTGGTAGGGAAAAAGAAAAAAATGGTTTTCACAGATAACACAATTATGACAAAGAAATTCCAAGGAATCTACAGAACAGCTATTAAGTCTGGCAAGACTGTAGGATATACATAAAATAATCAGTTGTATTTCTACAAACTAGCAATGAACAAATGGAAATTGAAGTTTGAAAAATAGTACCATTTAATTTAGCACCAAAAAGCATGGAATGCTTATGTATAAATCTAATAAAATATGTACAGGATCTATATGCTGAAAACTACAGACTTCTCATGGAAGAAACCAAAGGAGTCCCAAACAAGTTATACTGTGTTTATGCTTTGGAACTTTTGATATTGCTACGATGTCAATTGTCCCAAACTCATTTATATATTCAATGCAATCCTATGAAAAATCCCAAGAATTTACTTCTAAAAATCACAAAACTGATTTCAAGACATTATATAAAGCTACAAAAGTCATAACAGTATTTGGAAAAATGGTAAATACAAAGATCAATGGAACCAGAGGCCAGAAAAAGACCTATACACAGATTTTCCACAAAGGTGAAACAGCCAATAAAATAAAATACGTTGAAAGAATAGTTAGTTTAATATCCATAGGCAAAAAAAAAAAAAGGGACCATGGCCTCACACCTTATACAAAGATTAACTCAAATGGATCATGGTCCTAGATGTGAAATCTGAAACAAAGAAACAAAAATAATTTTGTAACCTTGGATTAGATAGAGTTCTTTTTCTTTTTTTTTTTTTTGCAGTACTGGGGATTGAACCCAGGGGCATTCTACCTCCACACTACACCCCTGGCCCTATTTTTTTATACTTTATTTTGAAACCGGGTCTCACGAAGTTGTGGAGGGCCTCACTAAGTAGAGAGAGGGAGAGAGACAGAGAGAGAGACAGAGAGAGAGAGAGAGAGAGAGAGAGAGAGAGCTGAGGCTGGCCACAAACCCGGATCCTCCGGTCTCCGCCTCCCAAAGTACTGGGATTACAAGCGTGCGCCACCATGCCCAGCCCCAGCCCTATTTTTTATTCTTTTATTTTGAAACAGGGTCTCACTAAGTTACGGAGGGCCTCACTAAGTAGCTGAGGCTGGCCGCGAACCCTGATCCTCCGGTCTCAGCTTCCCAAGTACTGGGATTACAAATGTGTGCCACCATGCCCGGCTTTAGGTAGAATTCTTACATCTGAAAACAAAAAAAGCATAATTCATTAAAAACAAAAATTGAATTTCATAAAAAAATTTAAAACTTCTACTTTGTGAAAAATACTGATAACAGTATAAAAACACAAGCCACATACCAGAATAAAATATTTGCAAAATAAACAATAGATGTGCATCCAGAACATTAAAAAAAAATAAGAAAAGTGGGGCATGGTGACGCATGCTTGTAATCCCAGTATTTGGGAGGCTGAGACAGGAGGATCACAGGTTTGCGCCCGGCCTCAGAAACTTAGTTGGCCCTCCACAACTTAGTGAGACCCTTTTTCAAAATAAAGAATAAAAAATAGGGCTGGGAGTGTAGCTCGGAGGTAGAATGCTTCTGGGATCAATCTCCAGCACCAAAACAAAACAAAACAAAAAAACACACTTAAAAAAAATGTGCCAAGATTTTTTAGCACAGTTCACCAAAGTAAATAGGTAAATAGCAAACAAGCAAGCACATGTGAAGACAAAGAACATAGTCATTAGGGAAACATAAAACCAAAATGAAATACCAGTATAAACTTGTGAAACGTAGAAAAAAAATGAAGTAAAAACATAACAATACTAACATACCAAGCACTGGTGAGAAGGAAATGGAACTCTCATACATTGATGGTAGGGATGCAAAACGGACAGCCACTTTAGAAAAGTTTGTCAGTTTTCCATAAAGTTAAAAATACTCTTATCATACAGTCCAGCAATACTCCTAAACATTTAGGAAGAAAAATTATGTCAATACTGTCAATACACAAAACTGTATGCAAATATTTACAACTGCTTTCTTCATAACTGAACTGCTGAACTTGGAAACTCAAATATTCTTCAAGTGAGCCGGGCGTGGTGGCGCACGCTTGTAGTCCCAGTACTTGGGAGGCTGAGACCGGAGGATCCGTGGCCAGCCTCAGCTAATTAGTGAGGTCCTCCGCAACTTCGTGAGACCCGGTTTCAAAATAAAGGATAAAAAATAGGGCCGGGGGTGTAGCTCCGAGGTAGAACGCCCCTGGGTTCAATCCGCGGTACCGTGCAAAAATAAATATTCTTCAAGTGGTAAATGGATAAACAAATGTGGTACATCCATACAACTGAATACTATTCGACAATAAAAATGAATGACTGAGGCCTGGGGAAATAGCTCAGTGGTAAAGCACTTGCCTAGCATTGGCAAGGCCCTGGGTTTGATCCCCAGCGTGGCCAAAAAAATAAATAAATAAAAAAGGAATGATTTATACATATAACAAGATGACTGAATCTCAGAAGCACTACGCTAAGTGAAAGAAGCAAGGCTCAATAGGCTACATACTGTAGGCTCCCATTCCTGGCATTCTGGAAAAGGTGAACTATACAGACAGTAAACAGGTGAGCCTGTATGTCTAACTTAAATATCCTCTAAGCCTTGTCTGAGAACAATTTTACAGAAATTTTTAGAGAAGAGCTGGATAAAAAAACCTTAAATATGACTGATCTCCATTCTACTCATTTAACAATTACTGAAAATATACAATGTGTGAGGCACTGAAAAGGCAGAGTAGATTTGAAGCTGACAGTCCCTACCCTCTTAGAGCTTCTGTTCTAGTGGTACAGATTTCACAACTTCCGTCTTAGTGTTTTCCAAATCAGATTCATCCTTCATGAACCTCTTTTCTACGTACCTGTTAAGGGCCTGAATAAAGTCCTACGGCTCCACTCTTACAAGGCTTTTCTGCTGTATGATCTCCCAACCACTGTGACACACTAAACTCTAACTAAAACATCAACCCTTTTATGAAACAAATCTTTTATCGCCTGTGACAGTTCTAATAATTGGAACAGTTCACCCATTTGAAATATTAAAACATGGAATTTTATAGCTTATTTCCTACATGAATCCTCAGATGAAGGGAAGTCCTTGTCACCTTCATCATCAGCATGGACTCGCTGGTGAATTATAAGACTTGAGCTCCAACTGAAGCCCTTCCCACACTCTTCGCATCTGTATGGCTTTTCTCCAGTGTGGACTCTCTGGTGGGCTTGAAGGTAGGAGCTCCAGCTGAAGCCCTTCCCACACTCCTCGCATTTGTAGGGTTTCTCTCCGGTGTGGACCCTCTGGTGGGCTTGCAGGTAGGATCTCTGTCGGAAGCGCTTTCCACACACATCACATCGGTACGGTTTTTCTCCTGTGTGGACTCCACGATGAGCCAGAAAATTTGAGGCCCGGCAGAAGCCCTTCCCACACTCCTCGCATTGATAGGGCTTCTCTCCAGTGTGGCACCTCTGATGGGCTTGGAGCTGGGAACCTACACTGAAGCCCTTCCCACATTCTGCACACTGGTAAGGTTTCTCTCCAGTGTGGACTCTCTGATGCACTTGAAGACTTGAGAACTGACTGAAGGACTTACCACACTTCTCACATTTATAGGGTTTCTCTCCTGTATGGATTCTGCGATGAACATTAAGATCAGAACTCCGACTGAAGCCCTTCCCACATGCCCCACATTTGTATGGCTTTTCTCCAGTGTGGCCTCTCTGATGGGCCAGAAGATTTGAGGCCTGACTGAAGCCCTTACCACACTCCTCACATTTATAGGGTTTTTCTCCTGTATGGACTCTAAAATGAACATTAAAATCTGAGCTGCGACTGAAGCCCTTACCGCAAGCATCGCATTGATATGGTTTCTCTCCAGTATGGCCTCTCTGATGGTCCAGAAGATTTGAGGCCCGGCAGAAGCCCTTCCCACACTCCTCACATTTGTAAGGTTTCTCTCCAGTGTGGCTTATCTGATGGGCTTGGAGGTGTGAACCCACACTGAAGCCTTTCCCGCACTCCTCACATTTATAGGGTTTCTCTCCTGTGTGGATCCTACAATGAATATTAAGGTGGGAGCTGTAACTAAAGCCCTTGCCACACGCACCACATTTGTACGGTTTCTCCCCAGTGTGGATTCGCTGATGGGCCTGTAGTCGTGAACGCCAACTGAAGCCCTTCCCACACTCTTCACACTTGTAAGGTTTCTTCCCACTGTGGACTCTCCGATGGACTTGAAGATACGAGCTCTGACTGAAGCTCACCCCACACTCTTCACATTTATAGGGTTTCTCTCCTGGGAAGACCATTGGAGGACCTTGGCAGTGTGAGCTTTTCCCAGTAGTTCTCCCACAGGCTTCGTATCTGTATGGATTCTGTACGGGGGGAGCTCTCTGAAGATGGTGAAGCTGTGACCTCTGAATGAAGCCCTTACGCGACGCATCAGATTTGTACGATTTCTCTCTACTATGCACACTCTGATGGGCCTGAAGACTTGAAAACCTGCGGAAGGTGTTACCACATTTTTCACATTTGTAGGGCTTCTCCTCGGCACGGGCTCTCGGGTTAACCTGAAGATGAGAGTCCCGACTGGAATTTTTCTCCCATATTTCCCGTGTGGAAGGTTTTTTACCAGCACGGACTCTGTGGTGAACCTGAAGACGTGAACTCTGATTAAAGCATTTCCTGAACCCGTCCTCAGAGGGCGCGTCATCTTGTTTTTTGAGTCGCGAGCCAGTTTCTTCAACATCTACCATTGAATCTTGACACCCGGTTAACTCCCTTGTAACTTGTTGCCAGATTTGTGAGCAGAAAAGCTCTTCATGGAGGTACCTTAATCCTACTTCCTGAAGAGTCTCCATCTCATTTAGATTCTTGTCGCCTATAAGGATAAAGAAGAGTTGGAGATGGAGCATGTGAATGCTCTGTTCAGAGATGGCAAGGTTATATAGTCACAGCCGGGCGTGGTGGCACACGGCTGTAATCCCAGTACTTGGGAGGCTGAGACAGGAGGATCACAGGTTCTAGGACAGTTCTCAGCAAGTAGTGAGGCTCTCATCAACCTAGCGAAACCCTGTACAAAATAAAAAATAAGATAGGGCTGAGGGTGTAGCTCAGAGGTAGAATGCCCCTGGGTTTAATCCTCAGTACCCAAAAAAAAAAAAGTTATCTAGTCAGGCCCACAGCTTAAGGCTTTATTGAGAAAGGTCCAGCTTTCGTTATCATCATGGTATCATGTTTTCTGACTCATGCCCCCAGAAACCAAGATGTTCCTCCAGGCTCCCATTCACTACACATTAGTGAGACCCATTCAGAGTCTTACTGAGTTTCACAAAAGAGTTAGAAATTAGAAATTTGGTGGGGGCAGAGCAAGAACAGTACTTCCTAGGAAATCTTTACCAAGAAGCTGCACCTTACTAAAAGCCTTTTGCTACAGCAAGTGTCTGGTAAATAGCTTTTATGTAATTCTGCTTACTAAAATGGACATATGAACAAAGTAGTCCAGCACAAAATGTCCAGTAAAATCCCTACAGAGAGATTAACAGATGCCCTAGATTGATAATGAAAATTTTTGCCTTGGGTTATATTACTGGAAGTTTACTTCAAGGTTAGCAGCCTTTGAGGCAGTGGACTGGAAGGACACATTTGGAAGGAAACACCTATCGCCTAAGTGCCTAACATTCAGAGTATAAGCAGTTATGATCCTTTACTTCCTGCTGGGAAATATCCTCAAGAACAACTGGGGGAAGAGGTTTCCAGTAATAACATGCATTATTCTAAAACCTGATGGCAATTAAAGTCTCTAAGATGGGCACAGTGGCACATGCCTGTAATGCCAGTAGTTGAAAGGCCAAGACAGAGGCCGGGCGTGGTGGCACACGCTTGTAATCCCAGTACTTTGGGAGGCAGAGACCGGAGGATCTGGGCTCGAGGCCAGCCTCAGCTCTCTCTCTGTCTCTCTCTCTACTTAGTGAGGCCCTCCGCAACTTTGTGAGACCCGGTTTCAAAATTAAGTATAAAAAATAGGGCCAGGGGTGTAGCATGCAGGTAGAATGCCACTGGGTTCAATCCCTGGTACTGCAAAAAAAAAAAAAAAAAAAAAAGAAAGAAAGAAAGGCCAAGACAGGAGATTCACAGGTTCAAGGGCAGACTCAGCAACTTAGTAAGACCCTGTTTCAAAATAAAAAATAAAAAGGACCAGGGGTATAGCTGAAGGTAAGATACCCCTGGGTTCAATCTCCAGTACCAATAAATAAATAAATTAAAGTCTCTATAATCTCTTGGTGGGGAATGAAAAGCTAGGAGCTAATCTTTAACGAAGCAAGAACTTTGAGGAGGAAATAAACAGGACAATAGTTCAGACTATTAAAGTCAACACTATACAGGAAGAGTTATATTCTCCTTGGAACTTTATTCTACCAATTAGCCACATGGCTTATTACTTCTGTTCAGCTCTCTCTTCATATAACACTTTGTCAGTGAGGCCTCTCTTACCACCCATTATCAAACTGTGCATTCTCCCAATTGGTTGCATACCCGAGGCAATCTCCACTCACCTTCCTGTTTTCACATAGCACATTACTATCTAATGTACTACGTCTGCCCGTTATCATCTGTCATGTCTTCTCTCACACGAATGCAGCATCCGTAAGGATAAGCATTTTATGTTGTGCACTGTGTATCACCACTCCTGAAACACTGCCCAACACAGTGTTCAATTAATATGTGTTGAATGGATAAATTCTAGCTTGACTTGTGAGAGTTTGAATCAAGTTACAAAAGTAAAACAGCCTTTTCAAGTAGGTTGTGTCCATAATAGGAAAGGGACTGAAAGCATCAATTGTGCTAGAAGTTGAAAGACCTCACCAGATGCAGGGCTAACCTAAGTGGATGTTGCTGAAGAGAAAATCAGGCCGATCATGGCAAGAATTACTCGGAGGGGAAAAGGAAGACTAAGGAAGGAAAGAGTTCAAATAATGCTATGTCCATATATGAAGGTATCACTATCAATCTCGCTGTCATGTGTGGAGGATGGGATGCAGGAGGAAATACACTACGTGATCTGTGAAAATGTGTTTGTATCACTTAGAACCTCAATATGTAATTATTTATTTTATTTTATTTTTTATAGTAATGGGGATTGAACCCAGGGGCATTCTACCTCCCAGCTATACCCCAGCCCTATTTTTTGTTCTTTATTTTGAAACAGGGTCTCACGAAGTTGCGGAGGGCCTCACTAAGTAGCTGAGGCTGGTCACGAACCCAGATCCTCCAGTCTCAGCCTCCCAAGTGTTGGGATTACAAGTGTGCGCCACCACACCCGGCTAAACCTCAATATATAATTATAATGCAACAACAAAAGTATTTTTAAAAAGACAAATAAAATTAGTAAACTTAATTTCATCAATAATATATTTAATCTGAAATACAATAAAGTCTTGATATAAAAAAATTTTCTTTTCATATGTAAATGCTAGACTTTTCTTTTATAGGGGACCTGCCTAAAAAGTGGCTATTAGAATCTCCGTTCTATGGTGGCGCATGCTTGTAATCCCAGTACTTTGGGAGGCGGAGACCAGAGGATCCGGGTTCGCGGCCAGCCTCAGCTCTCTCGCTCTCTCTCTCTCCCTGTCTCTCTCTCTCTCTCTCTCTACCTAGTGAGGCCCTCCGCAACTTCGTGAGACCCGGTTTCAAAATAAAGCATAAAAAAATAGGGCCGGGGGTGTAGCTTAGAGGTAGAACGCCCCTGGGTTCAATCCCCGGTACCACACAAAAAAAGGAATCTCCGTTTTAAAAAGTAGTTTCTCATCAAGTGAGAAAGTCACTACTAAAGCCTAGGGGAATGCCGCAAGGGGAAATGATATTCAATTTAGTTACAACTGCAAAGTTCAGTGTTCATTAGATGTAGATGCTATAATCTGAATATGTGTCCCTCCAACAATCGTTTTTTGTGTGTGGTACCGGGGATTGAACCCAGGGGAATTCTATCTGAGTTCCACCCTCAGCCCTTTTCTCATTTTTTGTTTTTGAAACAGGGTCTCCCTAGGTTGCTGAGAGTCTCGCTATATTGCTGAGGCTGTCCTCAAACCTGTGATCCTCCTGTGTCAGCCTCCCAAACACTGGGATTACAGGCCTGTGCTACCACACCTGGCTCTTCCAACATTCTTATGTTGAAATCCTAACCTGCTAGGTGATGGTATTAGGGAGGTAACTGTGTCCTGAAGGTGGAGAGCTGAGGAATGGGATTAGTGTCTTACAAAAGAGGCCTAAAGGGGACCCCTTGTCCCAGTGAATGTGCCTTCTATAAATCAGAAAACAGGCCCTCAACAGATACCAAATCCGCTGACATAGCCAGGCATGGTGACGCACGCTTGTAATCCCAGTACTTGGGAGGCTGAGACAGGAGGATCGCAGGTTTGTGGCCAGCCCCAGCTACTTAGGCCCTCTGCAACTTAGTGAGACCCTGTTTCAAAATAAAGAATAAAAAATAGGGCTGGGGGTATAGCTTGGAGGTAGAATGCCCCGGGGTTCAATCGGGAAAAAAAAATCTGCTGACATCTTGAACCTGGATTTCCAGTTTCCAGAACTGTAAGAAATAAATTTCTGTTGTTTATAAGCCACTCGGTCTAACCTATTTGCTACAGCAACCGCGACAGTGAGTTAATAAATAATGTCTATAATAAATAATGTCTATTTATCTACATATATCCAAATGCACCTAGCAAACTAGAATTAAGCTTTTTTTGTGTGGTACTGGGGATTGAACTCAGGGGTGTTCTACCTCTGAGCTACAACCCCAGCCCTTTTTATTTTTTATTTGGAAACAGGGTCTTACTCAACTGCTGAGGGCCTTGCCAAATTGCTGAGGCTGGCCTAGAACCTACAATCCTCCTATCTCAGCCTCCCAAGTACTGGGATTACAGGTTGTACCACCACACCTGGCTTAGACATTTATCAGGAGAAAAAAATTATTCTAGACTATGCTTTCATCACACATTTTTATTTACCAACCTTTAAGTATCACCCCAACTAATGGAAAAAAGTCCATGTAACCATTATGAACTCATTCATTCATTCAACAAATATTTATAGAAAACCTGCCCTCTGCCAGGTCTGTTCTATATACTAAAGAGAGAGCAAAAAACAAAGAAGACAAAACTTCTCTCTTCTCCTCTGAGATCATATTCTACTGGGAATGTAGTAAGATAAATATGTAAACAAAAATGTATGTTAGCTGAGGGTGGTGACGCATGCCTATAATCCCAGTATTTGGGAGACGGAGACAGGAGGATCACAAGTTCCAGGCCAGACTCAGCAACTTAGAGAGACCCTGTTTCCAAATAAAAAATAAAACAAGAGCCAGGTGTGGTGGCGCACAATTGTAATCCCAGTACTTGGGAGGCTGAGACAGGAGGATCCAGGTTCGCAGCCAGCCTCAGCTACTTAGTGAGGCCCTCTATAATTTAGCGAGACCCTGTTTCCAAATAAAGAATAAAAAATAGGGCTGGGGTTGTAGCTCGGAGGTAGAACGCCCCAACCCGGTACTGCAAAATAAATAAATAAGTAAATAAATAAATAAATAAATAAATAAATAAAACAGGGCTGGGTGTAGCTCAGAGGTATAATGGCCCTGGGTTCAATCCCAGTACCCCCAAAAAATATTAATATATATGGTAAGTGAGGCCAGGCGTGGTGGCACACGCTTGTAATCCCAGTACTAGAGGGCTGAGACAGGAGGATCACAGGTTTGTGGCCAGTCTCAGCTACTTTGTGAGTCTGTCCGCAACTTAGTGAAACCCTGTTTCAAAATAAAGAATAAAAAGTAGGGCTGCGGATGTAGCTCGGAGGTAGAATGCCCCTGGGTTCAATCCCCGGTACCACACACAAAAAAATAAATATATGGTAAGTGATCAGTGCTAAAATGTAAAATAAAACAGGGTAAGGAAAAGGGAAGTGAAGGAAGAAAAAGGTTTGATTAACAGAGTGGTCATGGGGGGCCTTTCTTATGATGTGAGACCTAAATGAAGTAAGGGAGGGGACAATAGGATGACAAAGGAAAGACCACGCCTACAGGAAGACTTCAGGTTCGCAGCCGGCCTCAGCAACTTAGTGAGGCCCTCCACAACTTAGTGAAACCCCGTTTCAAAATAAAAAAGAATAAAATAGGGCTGGGGGGGTGTAGCTCAGAGGTAGAATGCCCCTGGGTTCCATCCCCAGGACCATAAATAAATACATAAATACATAAATACATAAATAGCAGGCGATGAGGCAGGAGCATGCTCAGCCTAGCAAAGACACCAGTATAGGTGTAACTGACTGACAAGGGGTAAGTCATAGTTGTGTTTACTGAGTGATGGGGAAGTGGGAGGAGAAGACATGAGAGACATTATAAGCCACTTTAAGTCCTTGGATTTTACTCTGCACCATAAAAGAAGTAACTGGGGAGGTTTGGAGTAAAGAATGACATGATCTCACTAATATTTAAAAGAGTCACTCCAAGTGGAGAATGGATTATAAAAGAGCATGACTGAAGAGAGACAAGTCAAAGACTGCTGCAGTCACCCACAGACGAGGCACTGGCTTAGACCAGCTCCAAAGCTGCGGAGGTGACAAGAAACAGCACAGACTCAGAGGCTGTGACAGTCCTCACCTCGGGAGCTACCACTCTGGGTTGCCATCTTCATCATCCAAAACTTTTCTTCTCTCTCTGCATCTGGTGTTATGGCCTGATGCCCTGTGAAAAGACGAGGACATAAACTTAATATGTTAGAGGCCAAAATTACTAAATATTGTCATTCTCATTGCATCATCTTCAGGACATCAAAACTAGTATGACTCAACAGAGAAAATACATTTTATGCAGATATCCAAAATATGAGGACTTCAGTATAAATACTGGGGGGAAAAAGTGTTTTCATTGTACCCTCTCACACTGTTCTTAGTAAACAGGATATAGGTTTTGCTGCAATGTACAGTTCTTGACAAGGGCACTGATATTTATCTCATTAAAAAACATAGTTTCTAGCCGGGCATGGTGGTGCACGCTTGTAATCACAGTACTTGGGAGGCTGAGACAGGAGGATCACAGGTTCGTGGCCAGCCTCAGCAACATAGTGAGGCACTCCCCAACTTAGTGAGACCCTTTTTCAAAAATAAAAAATAAAATAGGGCTGGGGTCGAATGGGCTGGGGTAGCTCAGAAGTAGAATGCCCCTGTGTTCAATCCCCAGTACCACAAAAATAAAATAAAATAAAAATTTAAATAAATAAATAAATAAATATTTCTGAGCTGGGTGTGGCGGCACATACCTGTAATCCCAGTACTTGGGAGGCTGAGACAGGAGGATCGCAGGTTCGAGGCATGCGGTAACTTAGTGAGACCCTGTTTCAAAATAAAAAATAAAATAGGGCCAGGCGTGTAGCTCAGAGATAGAATGCCCCCAGGTTCAATTCCCAGTACAAAAGAAAAAAAGCCAGGCATGGTGGCACATGCCTGTAATCCCAGTACTTAGGAGGCTGAGACAGGAGGACCACAGGTTGCAGGACAGCCTCAGCAATATAGTGAGACTCTCAGCAACCTACTGGGTCCCTATTTCGAAACAAAAAATAAAAAGGGACAGGGGTATACCTTGGTGGTAGAAGGCAGCTGAGTTCTGTCCCCAGTACCAAAAGAAAAAAAGAAGAAAGAAAAGAAGGGACGGGAAAGGAAGACAGGCAAGCTATAAATCACTTCAAAAGCTTCAAAACCCTGCACATCTAAGGACAGAGACCACGGGAGCTGATATTCAGCCAGAAAGTCTGTCCTCACCCACTGAGACCACGTTCCTGAAGTTCTCCAGCATCACGTCTCGGTACAGCTTCCTCTGGGCAGAGTCCAGCAGCCCCAGCTCCTCCTCACTGAAGACCACAGCCACGTCCTTGAAGGTCACCATCTCCTACAACATCAAATATACTCTACCTAAATGTTGCAACAAAGGTCCCCTGGAAGAAGGGTAGTGCTGAGAAAAGTGGTAAAGGTGTGTAGGAAGCAGTTCCAAATCTTAAGAGACCAGAGTCAGCTTTATTATAATACATGCTAAAGATTTTTGTCTTTTCATAATAAATGCTGAAAAGAAGCCGAGCGTGGTGGCGCATGCTTGTAATCCCTGTACTTGGGAGGCTGAAACCAGAGGATCCAGGTTCGTGACCAGCCTCAGCAACCTAGCAAGATCCTGTTTCAAAATGAAAAATAAAATAGGGATCAGGGGCCAGGTGTGACAGCACATACCTGTAATCCCAGTACTTGAGAGGCTAAGAAAGGAGGATCGCAGGTTCATAGCCACCCTCGGCAACTTAGTGAGGCCCTCAGCAACTTAGCGAGACCCTGTTTCCAAACAAAAAATAAAATAGGGCTGGGGGTGTAGCTCATAGGTAGAATGTCCCTCCAGTACCACCAAAAAAATAAAAAAAGTAGGATATATACTATTTCTTAAAAAGGGTCTAATTTGAGAATTTTATCTACATAACTATTATAAATATACCATTATGAATTCATATGAAGAAAAGAGCATGGGAAAATAACAGTTGTTTTATATAAGAAATAGTAGAAAAATGGAGATTTCTATTCACTATTACTAACTTTTCTATTCTATGCTCATTTATCAAATTATAAAGAGATAAAACAACAAAAACTAAACTACACTAAAATAAAAGGTA
This sequence comes from Glis glis, assembly GCA_004027185.1. Classification (NCBI taxonomy): domain Eukaryota; kingdom Metazoa; phylum Chordata; class Mammalia; order Rodentia; family Gliridae; genus Glis; species Glis glis. The sequence goes on along the minus strand of PVJS01031385.1, from coordinate 4,110 downwards.
GCAAGCATCTGGCACATGGGAGCTTCTCAAATATCTACTGTTCTTGAGCCGGGCATGGTGGCGCACATTTGTAATCCCAGTACTTGGGAGGTCGAGACAGGAGGATCGCAGGTTCGAGGACAGCCTCAGCAAGTAGTGAGACTCTCATCAACCTAGCAAGACCCTGTTTCAAAAATAAAAATAAAATAGGGCTGAAGGTGTAGCTCAGAAGTAGAATGCCCCTGAGTTCAATCCCCAGTTCCAAAAAAAATCTACTTCTCCTTAATTCTTCCTCAGGAAAAGAAAAAAGATATGTGCAATTTTTGAGAAATGAGATAACAATTTTTTATTTTTATTTTTTGGTACTGGGTATTGAACCCAGTGGTGTTCTACCTCTGAGGTACACCCCCAACCCTTTTTATTTTTGTTTTTGAAACACGTCTCATTAGGTTGCTGAGAGTCTCACTACTTGCTGAGTCTATCCTCAAACTTTCAATCTTCCTGTCTCAGCCTCCCAAGTACTGGAATTACAGGTGTGCATCACCACGCCAGGGAGTGAGACAACAATTTAAGAACTAGGAAAGTAAGCCCAGCTCACCTTGAACTTCGTCATTTTGTCCTTCTCCTCCTGGAGACGGCTGAGTCTTAGGAAGGCATAATGCAGGAAGGAGAAAAAAGCCATGAGAGGTCGTGCTCTGTCGTATGAAAATCACCTTTAACCTATGAAATGTTATTCTCTCGTAGTTTGTCATACTTAATTTGACGTCTTTCTAATTTTTAAGATTACTTAGATGGCCGGGTGTGGTGGTGCACGCCTACAATCCCAGTACTTAGGAGGCTGAGACAGGAGGATCTCAGGTTCGAGCCTCAGAAACTTAGCGAGACCCTGCTACAAAAAGAAAGAATAAAATTGGGCTGGGGCTATAGCTCAGAGGTAGAATGCCCTTTGGTTCAATATCCAGTACCACAAAAAAAATTACTTAGATGACTGGGGTTTTTTTGGGTGTAAAATGTAGAATATAAAATTTATAATGTTCATCATTTTTTTGTGTGTGTGTGTGGGTGTGTGTGTGTGTGTGTGTGTGTGTGTGTGTGTGTTACTGTGGATTGAACTCTGGGGCATTCTACCTCCAAGCTACACCCCTAGCCCTGTGTTATTTTTTATTTGGAAACAGTCTAAGTTGCTGACAATCTAAGTTGCTGAGGCTATCCTCGAACCTGTGACCCTCCTGTCTCAGCCTCCCAAGTACTAGGATTATAGGCCTGTACCACCATGCCCAGCTGCCTAGCTGTGTTAATCTTTTTTTTTTTTTTTGCAGTACTGGGGATTGAACCCAGGGGCATTCTACCTCCGAGCTACACCCCCAGTCCTATTTTTTTATTAATTTGAAACAGGGTCCCACTAAGTTGCGGAGGGCCTCACTAAGTACCTAAGGCTGGCCGCAAACCCAGATCCTCCAGTCTCAGCCTCCCAAGTGCTGAGATTACAAGTGTGTGCCACCACGCCCAGCTCTTATTCATCATTTTTAAGTATACAATTTAGTAAGTATATTTACATTGCTGTGCAACCATCACCACTATTTATCTCCAGAATTTCTATGTCATCCCAAACTGAAACTCTGTACCCACTAAATAACAACTCCTTCTCCCTCTCCCCCAGCCACTGGTAACTACAGTCTCTATGAATCTGACTACATGGATGATTGTGTTACAAAATCTACCTTGTCAACAAAGTAGGGTCTTAACAACTTTATCATGGAGATAAAGAAAACTTAATAAAAACCTGTGTCTCTATAGGATTAATTTAACCATAAATCTGATAATCAGTATGTCAATGAAATTAACAGGCTATCATAATCATCATCATAATAAAAACAACGAAAGCCAAGCATGGTGGCGCACGCTTGTAATCCCAGTACTTGGGAGGCTGAGACAGGAGGATCACAGGTTCGAGGACAGCCTTAGCAAGTAGTGAGACTCTCATCAACCTAGTGAGACCCTGTTTCAAAATAAGAATAAAACAGGGCTGGGGGTGTAGCTCGGAGGTAGAATGCCCCTGGGTTTAATCCCCACAACCACACACAAAAAAAAACAATAACAAAAACCATGAAAATGGTAATGTTGAACATTAAACACTAAGTCCATGTTAGGGACCCTGTGAAGCACGGGGCACACACTGTTTCATTAAGGTGCCTCACATACCTGCAAGGAAGCTACCGTTACGCCAGTTATGTGACCTTGGTCCAACCACCTAAATCTCTGTGCCTACTCTCCACTATAAAAAGGAGAAAGAGAGAATGTTAGTCATAGGATTATTGTGGGGAATAAATGAATAAATTTATGCAGAACCCTTAGCAACATACCTGGCATTTCAGGAAGTTCTCAACAAACAATGGTGACAATTGTTGCGCCATCGGACAGGTGAGGTGAAGACACGGGAGTGGTCCCTGAACCCAGCACTCACGCTGAAACCAGTATTCTAAATCTTGTCTCTCTGTTGCTTCTAATGACAAAAATAAGCAGATGGGATCCTAAGGTATCACAGAAAGAGAAATGAGAGCCCGAGAGGTAGGGATAGAAGACAAATAAAGCCGGGCGTGGTGGCGCACGCTTGTAATCCCAGTACTATGGGAGGCGGAGACCGGAGACCAGAGGATCCGGGTTCGTGGTCAGCCTCAGCTCTCTCTCTCTCTCTCTCTCTCCCCCTCTCCCTCTCCCTCGCTCTCTCTCTACTTAGTGAGGCCCTCCGCAACTTTGTGAGACACGGTTTCAAAATAAAGTATAAAAAAATAGGGCCGGGGGTGTAGCGCGGAGGTAGAACGCCCCTGGGTTCAATCCCCGGAACCCCCCAAAAAAAGAGAAGACAAATAAAGACAGGACTCTGAAGCCACGGGTCTGCTTGAGGGAGACGAGGACTGAGCTGTGAATGGGACGGGCTCTAAACCTAGCCCAGGATTTGAATATTGGCATCTCCAACTTGCTAGTGCCTTAGAGTCTAATCTACAAACTGGGAATAACAACAACAACAACAATAATAATAATAATAATATCAAGCTCACAGGAAGGTCAGTCAGCATATTTTGAACAGTATTTGGAGCTTAAACATTCAATATACATTACCCATAGACCTATATGGCTGCTTTATATGAAATAGTCAAAGAGCCCTTTCCTTGGTGCTATGGACTGAATGTTTGTGGCCCCTCAATATTCATATGTTAAAACCCTAATGTGATGGTACTGGGCCTCTGGGAGATAATGAAGCCAAGATGGTGGAGTCCCCACAATGGGATTAGTATCCTTATAAGAGAAAGTGAGCTAATCCCCCACCCCCAGTTGGAGCACTGTGAGGATACAAGATAGCATTTGCAAACCAAGAAAGGTGGCTTGAACTTCCCAGCCTCCAGAATTATGTAATAATTGTGTATGTATGTTGTTAAACTACCTGATCTATAGTATCTATGTTATTGCAGCCAAACTGACTAAGACACTCACAGGGTGGCTACAGCTGCACCCAGCTTAATGAGCAGAGAATATGCTGGATTCCAGATATCACTGAAAGTTTCTGCACAGTGAACAACCCACCTAGCAAGACCCTGTTTCCAAATAAAAAATAAAATAGGGCTGGGGGTATAGCTCAGAGGTAGAATGCCCTGGGTTCAATCCCCAGTACCGCAAAAAAAAAAAATATATATATATATACATATATATTGAAATGACAACTATTTCACTGCCTGCATAATTAGGACTAGGCAGTTTAACTTACTGATTTCTTCATTAAGCAAACGAGTTTATTAATTCAATGAGCTATATTGCAACCTTATTAAAAGAGATGCAAGGCCAGGTGTGGTGGCGCACGCTTGTAATCCCAGTACTTTGGGAGGCGGAGACCGGAGGATCCGGGTTCGCGGCCAGCCTCGCTCTCGCTCTCTCTCTCTCTCTCTCTCTCCCTCTCTCTACCTAGTGAAGCTCTCCGCAACTTCGTGAGACCCGGTTTCAAAATAAAGTATAAAAAAATAGGGGCGGGGGTGTAGCACGGAGGTAGAATGCCCCTGCGTTCAACCCCCGGTACCACAAAAAAAAAAAAAAGAGATGCAAGTCCCCAGTTTCAAGATACCCACAATCAGAGCCGGG
>PVJS01031384.1:0-23438 GCA_004027185.1 Glis glis | reverse complement strand
TACTGACTTTTTTAGGTTTATCTTGTACCCTGCTACTTTGCTGAATTTGTTGATTAGCTCTAGTAGACTTTTGGTTGAGTTCTTTGGGTCTTCTAGATATAGGATCATATCATCTGCAAATAGAGATAATTTTAGCTCTTCTTTTCCTATTTGAATTCCTTTGATATCCTTCTCCTGTCTTATTGCTCTGGCAAGAGTTACCCCAAGTCCTTTTTAATTTTTATTTATTTATTTATTTATTTATTTATTTATTTTTGCAGCACCGGGGATGGAACTCAGGGGCGTTCTACCTCCGTGCTACACCCCTGGCCCTATTTTTTTATACTTTATTTTGAAACCGGGTCTCACGAAGTTGCGGAGGGCCTCACTAAGTAGAGAGAGAGAGAGAGAGAGAGAGAGAGAGAGCTGAGGCTGGCCGCGAAGCTGGATCCTCCGGTCTCTGCCTCCCAAAGTACTGGGATTACAAGCATGTGCCACCACACCCGACCTTTAATTTTTATTTTGAAACAGGGTCTCACTAAGTTGTTGAGAGCCTCACTAATTTGCTGAGGTTGGCCTTGAACCTGTGATCCTTCTGTCTCAGCCTCCCAAGTACTAGGATTACAGACATGTACTACCACCTAGAGAAACTTTTATTCAAAAGGATTAAGTTCAAGGGGTAGGGGAAGGAAGTATTGCGATGGTAGAGTGTTTTGTCCATGAGATCTGCAAGCACCTTAAAAGTTAGGTGAATGAGTTTTAGAATGAGGAGTAAAGAGGGTTAGAAAAAGCTATATGTAGGGAAGTGGGATGGAAGGGTAACATGATTGGATAATGGATCAGAGAACACTACCCGAGGACAGCCTCTTCTCGGGGGTGGGGAGAGGTGAATGCTGGCTCAAGCTCATACTGGGCCAAAGTTGTTCAGGAGCCTGGAGGAAGGAGACGAGTTCATTCAGTTTGGTTAACAAACTTTTTGTTCTGATTGATCAATGGAGGCAGGCAGCTTAGCTAATCATTTATGAGGCAAAGAAAGGAAATTTAGAGGATTTGCCCTGGACTTGTCATAGGCAAACAGATAGGGTATCTGTGAGTCTGATCTAAGTCATATGGGGAAGGGGGATTCTTTGTAGTAAGCTATTAGAGGACCAAAAAGGACGGGGTAATTTCTTAACCGTCACTGTTTTCCAAGTTCATACATTTCAAATTATATATATATATATATATATATATATATATAATTATATATTAAATATTGTATATTAAATTATAAATTAAATATATAAATATTTATAAATATTATATATTAAATTACATATTAATATATTATAATAAATATTATATTATACTGGGGATTGAACTCAGGGTCATTTTACCTCTGAGTTACACCACGAGCCCTCCCACCCCTTTTTGAAATGGTCTTGCTAAGTTGCTGACAGTCTTGCTAAATTGCTGAGGCTGGCCTTGAACCTGGGATCCTCCAGGCCCAGCCTCCTGAGTACTGGGATTATAGGCAGGTGCCACCACACCCAGTGACACATTTCAATTTAAATTCATCATTGCCAGTAAGGACCATTTGTATCAATTAGGATTGCTTTTAGCTGCAAGTAATAGAAATCTGGACTAACAAAGACTTGAACAAAGAAAGATTTAGTTCTCTCACCTAACAAATATTTCAGAGGTCTACCATTGTTGGTATTGGTTTAGCTGGTCATCAATACCAGCAACTCTTTGAGTTTTTCTACTCTGCTTTCTTATGTTTGTTGCCTCTTGGTCATAGAATAGTTGCTGTAGCTCCAAACATCATGTCCACATTCAAGACAGGAAGAAGGTATCACATGGCTGGCACTACCTACAAAAGACTAGGGAACTTATTATCCATGCACATTGTCATAGAAGTTCTCTTAGTCAGGAAGAAAAGAGGTGTACACTATACCACATCTTCTGTTTCTTCTGATAATTGTAGTCTATATATGATATTGATTAATTCTTTACACCAATACAATCTTCCCACTATTTGAGGTTTAAAGATCATATGTCTTATAAATGGAGCATTAGGAAGTATCCAGTATGTTTTTCTCTAGATGAGGAAGTAGAGCCATTCTTAAAGGTGGTCTCAGGAGGAGCTTCTGGGAAAGCCAAGAGCCTCTTGACTAAGTTTATTTGGAGTTGTTTATCAAAATGTTAGTAAGTTTAGAAAAATATCTAAAACAAAATATTGTGAAGGATTTATATCTCTAATTTTAAAGCTCTCTGACACAAGCTTTGCCTACATAAAGCTAAGGGTCATGCTTTTACATATCAAATTGTTTATGCTAACAGTGGCCCTCAGTCCTGGTGAAATGCTCCTTTGCTATTTGCTACATATTTTCTTAAAGGGTTTAGAAAAAATATAAATAGCCTTAAAACATTTACTTGCCCTAAAATTTATCTCCAAAAAAACTTTCCTAATTAAAAAAAGTTAGATTAGGGACTAAATGTTTTATGTAAGCATGATTATTCTTGAAATATTTATTTGCCTAAAATATTTGGAAACAAATATTAATGAAATATTAAATATTAATAATTATATTTCATGTGAGCTTTCCATAGCCTCAATATACTATTAAATTAAAAATAAGAACATGTGCTTCTTGTATCATGTTATCCCCATTTAGTCACAAAGAGAAGCATTGATTTACCTTAAAGAAATACTGTATATTAAATGTTACCGGCAGGTATTTAGAGTATGGGGGTTATATGTCACTTTAAAAAAATTCTTAGTAGTGTCTTCAAACTTTCCTATAATGGATATGAATTGTTTTTGTAATTGTCAGATATTCACATTATTTTTTTTTTTTTGCGGTACCAGGGATTGAACGCAGGGGCGTTCTTCCTCCGCGCTACACCCCTGGCCCTATTTTTTATACTTTATTTTGAAACCGGGTCTCACGAAGTTGCGGAGGGCCTCACTAAGGAGAGAGAGAGAGAGAGAGAGAGAGAGAGAGACAGGGAGAGAGAGAGAGAGAGAGAGAGAGAGCTGAGGCTGGCCTCAAACCCGGATCCTCCGGTCTCCGCCTCCCAAAGTACTGGGATTACAAGCGTGCGCCACCACGCCCGGCCCTTCACATTATTTTTTAAAAGATGAAATAAAAATGAGCATGTTTACTGAGATCTTGTTGAGAAGGAATGATGAGCGAGGACGGCCTTGTCCCAGGGGCCTAGGCAGAGGAATGTGGTATTGAAAGATTAGGAAAGGTGTTCCCGAGCCTTCTGTTCCTCTGGAGCGCTGACATTTCTCAGCGCTGCGTGGAGGCAGTGTTTAGAAGGAAGTTGTCACAATAGTTCATTCTTTGTATTCACGTAAATCTCGGCGGTTCTGTTTTTCTCATCCTAGAGGGCTTTCTGTTCTTTTCTGTGATACGGCTGGGACTGAGGTCACCAAGGCTGCTCTTAACATGCAGGAAGGGAAGGGACCTCGTTTAAGGAAACAGTTTGTCTTCATTGATGGTGATATCCAAAGCTAAATCATGTAAGGCTGGGAGATCATTATCTGAACACATAAATACCCCTTCTGTGTGTGTAGAGAATGGACCTTGGCATACTTGAACAAGTTGCTGTTTCTCCTCAAAGCCTGTTGATTAAAATGTGTGTGCAAGCCGGGCGTGGAGGCTGAGACAGGAGGATCACAGGTTGGAGGCCAGCCTGAACAACTTAGCGAGACCCTCAGCAACTTAGCCAGACCCTGTTTCAAAAGAAAAATTAAAAAAAATAGGGCTGGGGGTGTAGCTTAGATAGAGGTAGAACACCCCTGGGTTCAATCTTCAGCACCACACACATACACACAAAGTATGTGTGCATTGGTGTAAATCTTTGCCGTGTTCTGTTGTGTGTGCTTAAGAGCGGAGGGAGCAGAAGAGAGGGACATGTTTCTCCTGAGGTCTCTCATTAGATCCCAAGTTCAGCCCATCGGTTGGGACATCCATGGTGCAGCACAGAAGCACTTCAGATACTGGATTGTCTTTTGCTCATTGGAAACCCTTGGTATGGAACCTCATGCTCATAGAGTGGCTAAAATCTTTAGCAATTCAGTTTCCGTTTTACCTTGCATTTCTGGCTAGGTACTTTCACGTGCTTTTGTGATTCCCTAAGCTGGGATGCATTTAGCTCTGGGCCATGCCACTTCCTTAGAGTCCAAGGATCTCTGGAAAGATTCACCATGTTTCCTCCTTGACTTGATATAAGTCCTTGGTGTGATGTTTAGGGAGAAGGCTTCATTTCATAGATAATTAGCCAATAGCAAGGCATGAGCACATGGAAGCAAGAGCGCTTCAATTTTACTCATTGGTTTATGTGTTTGCTTTTGAATTGAAATCAATCTAAGAGCCGTGCCTTCCTTCTTAACAACAGAGCCTTAAGCAAGATGAAGCTGCCATTGTACAGAAAGTGAAATGTGCATTGGGGTCAACTGGAGCCCAGAACCCTCAGACAAGGATGTCGCTTAACCTGAAAATGAGGGAAGGCTTTTTTTTACTTGGAATTTAGAAATGCTCTTTTTTTTTTTTTAAACAAAGGGAACTAGTGTGATTTGAAGCCTCTGTTTCTCTCCCTGTTCAGAAACAACATGATTGTTGTTGTCCAACCATCAAAAAGAAGCAATTGTTGAAAAATTCTCTGCCTTGGAATTGATTAAAAAAAACATGTTAGGTTTCATTTTGCCCCCGTGGATATTTAAAATATAAGTTGCCCCCCCCCAGATCTCTGGCTGCCTATGTGACACTGGATGCCTGATAAGCATCTCAAACTCAACTTGTCTGAAGTACAACTCTTGATGATGCCCATGGCCCACAGATCAGCTCTCCTCCAAGTTTTCTTTTTGTTAGAGAATGGAGCGCCCGCCCATCCGGATGTTTCAGCAAAGGTTCTCAGCGTTATCCTTGGCTCTTTGGAAAGCAAAGAGCCATAAAGAGCTTCCTCCATAGCCAATCTAGCAGCAATTCCTGTTGGCTCTACCTACATAATCGATCCCTGAACCACCGATGTCTCCCTAGCATTGCTATTACCTCCCAGTTCAAAACACCATCGTCTGTTGCCTGGAGTATTGCACTGGCTTTTAAGCCATCTCCTTGTTTCATTGGGATCTATTTTCTACCAAGCAGTAAGAATCATGTTTGTAAAGTATTAATCAGATATGGTCCTTCCTAAATGGTATTTCTAATTGTATCTGGTTGATTCCCTCTCTAAAGCATCCATTAATTTTCCATAGCAATGTGAATAAGAGTTTTCTTATTTTTTAAGTACAAAACTCTTTATCCCTTACAAAGTCTTTTGGGGTCTACCCCTACAACTTTTTTTCTGTTTTATATTTTTCTTTTTGAGGTACTGGGGATTGAACCCAGGTGTACTCTACCACTGAGCTATATCTCCAGCCCTATTCATTTTTACTTTGAGACAGGGTCTTATTAAGTTGCCCACACTGACCTTAAACTTAGGATCCTCCTGCCTCAGCCTCCCAAGTAGCTGGAATTCCCCAACAATTTTTCTTTTTTTCTTTTGTGGTACCAGGGATTGAATGCAGGGGCGTTCTACCTCCACGCTACACCCCCGGCCCTATTTTTTATACTTTATTTTGAAACCGGGTCTCAGGAAGTTGCAGAGGGCCTCACTAAGTAGAGCGAGAGAGAGAGAGAGACAGGAAGAGAGAGAGAGAGAGAGAGAGAGAGAGAGAGAGAGAGAGCTGAGGCTGGCCGTGAACCCGGATCCTCCGGTCTCTGCCTCCCAAACTATTGGGATTACAAGCGTGCGCCACCACGCCCGGCTTCCCCAACAATTTTTCTAACCTCAGTTTCTATTATTCTTTCCAGAGTTCCCCAGATCCAGTACTCTTTAACATGCCAAGCCATCAGTCTGAGGGTCTTCCTCCCACCAGGAATGGTCTTTCTATCTTCATGCTGTTCCAGAAAAGCATGATACTTTTCCATCTTCCCTTGGCTGCCTCCTAACATTTAGAACAAGATGTCCTGAAAAATGTAACCCATCAGCCAGGCATGGTGGCACATGCCTGTAATCCCAGTACTTGGGAGGCTGAGACAGGAGGATTACAGGTTTGAGGCCAGCCTCACGAACTTAGGGAGACCTGGTTTCAAAATAAAAAACAAGCTGGGCATGGTGATGCATGCCTGTAATCCCAGTACTTGGGAGGCTAAGACAGGAGGATTGCAGGTTTGAGGCCAGCCTCAGCAACTTAGCGAGATTCTGTTTCAAAATAAAAAATGAAAAGGGCTGGGAGTGTTGCTTGAAGTTCAATCCCTGGGTTAAATCATACATATATATAATGTATATACCCCATCCTAGAGGCCTTTCCTGACCACCTGATGACAGACCCCCTCACCAAGGCGCCTCTTAGCACATAATCCTTCGCATATCCCATTGAAATGACCTGGCTACCACCTATAACTATTTCACCACCAAGACCCATGAGCCCAGGGGTCTCACCTGCTTTTACACAACATATCACCAAGACCCCAGAGGCCAGTGTTTGCTGTGTCATGAACCCCATGCCCGGCTGTTTCTCATATGATGTGACATCCAGCTTTCTCTCAACGTTGGTACCAATAGGTCGTTTCCACCTGTTCTGTTTTGTAGCAGACCGGCCTGTATGAGTACAAAGTCTTCGGTGTCCTGGAGGGCTGCCCACCGGATCTACTTGCAGATGTTTATATGGACTTGGAATACAGGAAACAGTGGGACCAGTACATTAAAGGTGAGTGATCCCTACTTTAAAAAAAATCATTAGGAAATACAATCTATTTTCATTTATTCTGACAGTAGAAAGGATCAGATTTCATTTTTACTACGTTGTGTGTCCTTTTAAATTTTGGCACAACAGTCTTACCTGTGGGGCTCAAATTCACCTCTATTCTTCCTAGTACTCGCTCCTGACATGCTCTCAGATCCACCCTCCGGGTTGCTCCCGGGGCTGCTCAGCTCTGCCTGCTGAGTTATGTTATCATCCTGTGTACCTAAGTGGTCATGGGAGACTTCCTGGAGGAGGTGGAATCCGAGCTTTGTTATGGAAGTTGAATCAAAGTTTTCTAAACAAGCAAGGACACATCCAAGTGGGGAGGGGAGAGAGTGAAGTGATGAGTGGTTTAGGCCATTCTAGGTCCAGGGAAGAGTGTGAGTGAAGTCAGGAGAGCAGGAAGCGGCACCTTTGGAAACCACCTGCAAGCTGGGTGTGGTGGCGCATGCTTGTAATCCCAGTACTTGGGAGGCTGAGACAGGAGGATCCGGGTTCGCGGCCAGCCTCAGCTACTTAGTGAGGTCCTCCGCAACTTAGCGAGACCCTGTTTCAAAATAAAGAATAAAAATAGGGCTGGAGGTGTAGCTTGGAGGTAGAATGCCCCTGGGTTCAATACCCAGTACCACAAAAAAAAAAAAAGAAAGAAACCACCTGCAGCTGTCAAGCGGGGTTGCTGGGGTCGCAGACCCTGCCCCAGCTCTCCTGCTGCTAGTGCACCGGGGTGGGAGGAGGGTCCAGATCCCATGGAAGACCTGGCAAGCCACCAGGTCACATGGTTGAGATTTAACCTTGTAAGAGATGCAAAATTATGAAAGGCAGGGGACCCGCCTGCCACTCAGAGCTGGGAGTGGCCTCTGCTGTCCCAGTCCTAGTGGGATCGACCCGTGGAGCTAGCCAAGGGCACATGAAGTTTCCAGTCAGGACCCCCAGTTGCAAGTAACAAAAAGCCAACTAAAGGCAGCAGAGGAAAAAGAAGAGGAGTATATTGGTTTATGGTGTTAAAAAGTCCAGGGCTTTCTGGCTTCTAGGAGAGCTGCTTTGGGGACCTTAAATAATTCCATCAGGATGCTGCTTTCTCCATCTCTAGAACCTGTTTTCCTGTGTTGACCTAGTTCTCAGCTGTATTTTTTGTTAGGGCAAAAATGTCCTCCCCAAGGTCCAGGCTTATAGACCCACCATGTAAGTAACCCGAGAGGAGAGAGAATCCACCTTCATAGCGCTGGCAGCCCTAGTGCCAGGATGGACTGGCCCTCAGCATTCAGCCAGGGGCACCTGCTCATTTCCTGTGGGCACTCATCAGAGTTCTTGGCACCTTCGTGTTTCCAAACATCCTTCCTACTTGGGGCTTCCTACTTGAAGCTCACCTGTCCAGGGGAGCAGGCTGACTGCCCCATTTATCCTGGCCTCCCAGGCAGCCATGGCGCGGTCATGTGACAGAGACTTTGCCAGTGAGACCCACGTGTGGCTTCCATTTGGAAAAGAGTGCTATGAAGAGCAGGCAGTGTGCAAATCCATTTTTTTTTTTTGAGTGACAACTAAGGCATCTGACTTTAAGGAGAAGAATTGCAGAGCCTCTGAAGTCTGCTACCCGCCCAGCATGAGCAGCTTACGCGAGGGTGTCTGGTCTAGTGAAAGCAGCGGTTGGCTTTGCTGGAATAATTCTGAGGTTCTAAACCTGACTCTGGTCCTCCTGGACATTGTATTAGTTCCTGAAAGCCTTACCGAGCCACCTGTGGCCTAAACTTGCTCAAGTGAAAAAGTAAGACTTGATAGATGTCCCCTCCCTCAGCCGAGCACTGTGGCCATCGCTGGCCCATTTTCCCAGCCCTGAAACTGCTGCAGACTCAGTCCTGCTTAAACCCAGAGTAGAGAAGGAGGGGCCGGTGATGCCCTGGAGGGCAGCTGAGATGCCGGGATGAGAAGGGGAATCACTGCTGAGCACGCAAGAGCACCAGCGCCCACTCTTCCCTCCCCGCAAGGTCATCTTCAGCCTCCCGTGGCTTTAATGAGCTGGCAAGCTCTTTAATCCACAGTCTGCTTTTAATTGAGTTTCTTTTTATATATTTTTTTCTTTTGGTAGTGGGGATTGAACCCAGGGGCATTCTACCTCCATGCTACATCCCTAGCCCTATTTATTTATTTATTTATTTTTATTTTGAAACAGGGCCTCACTAAGTTGTTGAGGATCTCACTAAGTGGCTTAGGCTGGCCTGAAACCTGCGATCTTCCAGTCTCAGCCTCCCAAGTAATGAGATTACAGGTGTGCACCACCACGCCCGGCTTAGCTTTTCTTTTAAAAGCTAAATTTTCCCCCTCAGCCTCTCTTCCAGGGGCTGTCTTGGGTTCCTCTGCAGCCTCGCTGGGCTCCTCGTATAGATGGTGAGGTGGAACCCGCTGCATGGCCTGGGTGGAGGGGTGGGCTGACTGCTGCGTGCACAGAGGAGCGTGAGAGAAAGACTCTGAAGGGAATCTGGTCACTGTAGTTGAGGGGCAGTGTGCAGAAGCATGCGGAGAAGCAAGAAACCTAGGCTTAGCACAGTTTGGCCACTTTCTAGCTGTTCGGGGAGGGGGGATGCTGTCTTCTATGGAACCTTCATTTCCCACCTGGACATGCTGGGCTGGGTGACCCCTCAGCCCCAGGACAGCCGCCAAGGCAAGAAATCTTAGAGGGGAAGAAGTCTGAAAAGCAGACTCTTGGTGCTCTAGTGACATCTGCTGGTCACCCTGATTTAAAAAGAAATCGGCAATTTCTGTTTTGATACCTGGTTTTGTCCAGTGCTTTCTCTCCCAGAATGTTGTCCATGTCGTGCACTGGGAAGGTTTGTTGGGCCCTTTTATTTTTTTTTTACCATATTTTTCTATTCTTTAGACGTCTATGCGCAACAGTCTTTCCATGGTAATGAATCTACACGACTCTTTGATTTTAACTCTCCACCTTATGAGTTAGTGGTCTGTCCTACACCAGGAGGCCACCTAGGTTTCTCGTTACCTGAAGCCAGAGAAGTTTCCAGATGCATTAACTTCTTTTGTTCTCCTTTAGAGCTCTATGAAAAGGAATGCAGTGGAGAGAAGGTGGTGTACTGGGAAGTGAAATACCCTTTCCCCATGTCCAACAGAGATGTATCCTTTCCGCCACGCACACCGTTCCGCGGCCCTCTCGGTGTTTCTGTGCCCCTGGGCCATCGCCCTGTGCAGGGGCTAGAGCTGCTTTTCTAGCAGGTGTGGACAGCACTGGCTTTGCTTCCTGTAGAAGCATCTGCCGGAGCTGCTGCTGCTTGTGTGGCTTTCGGAGACCTCAGAGTGCGGTTTCTGGGCCGGCCCCATGGAACATCTGTAATTCTGGTCACTGGACGGCAGCTTGTGCTTTCCAGAGGAGCTGAATTGTTCTGGAAATTGTTGGACCCTAGATTTGGGGTTTGGAAAGGAACTCTTTATACAGAGTGCTGATCCAGCCCCCCCATCTAACAGAGGAGGAGGCAGGACCCAGTGAGGTGAGACGACAGGGGCGCACAGGTGGATGTGGCAGAGAAGGCCCCAGGGCTCAGGCCCTGTGATTCCAGCTCTCCGTGTAAACCCCTCTCATCTCTGTTGATCCCAGGATGATATGCCCATGCGCAGAGTGGCTCTGGGCACTGGGTAGACACGTCTTCCCCTTAATTTCCTCCTTCATGAAATGAAGTGGTTGTAATGCATGCTCTCAAATGAGAATCCTGGCAGGCCTTGACTGGTGCTGCAGTACGTCTACGTCCGGCAGCGGCGAGAGCTGGATGTGGACGGGCGGAAGATCCATGTGGTCCTGGCGCAGAGCACCTCCCTGCCTCAGTTTGCTGAGAAGTCGGGTGTGGTCCGGGTGAAGCAGTACAAGCAAAGCCTGGCAATTGAGAGCAATGGCAAGAAGGGGAGCAAAGGTAAAGTAGGGGACAGCTCAGTGTGCCCAGTCGGGGCTGGCCTGGTGAAGGCTGGGCTGATGGAGAGGCATGTCAGGTGCGTGGAGATTCTCCCTGAAAGCCAGAGGCTGAGCACAGGTGTAAAGTACCCAAGGCTCAGCAGCCGGGTGGAGGCTAGATCCAGCCCCTGAACTAGTCTAGAACATGATATGGCTTTAGGTCTGACCGGATTGGTTCTTTATTGATTCTTGCCAAGATGAAATCAGAACATTAAGGGGAGGGCAAGAAAGAAGGGAATCAATGGAATTACTATCATAAATAACATGTACATGTGAAAATATACCAACATCATTCTTGGTACTTCATACGGGTGGGGGGAGGCAGGGGGCACCAAGAGCTGTGTGCATATATGTTAACATCAAATAGATATTCATTGCAATGTAAGACTCCAATGCACCAATAAAAGCACGTTAAAAAATAAATAAATAAAAGTAAACCGAGGCAGGTGTGATGGCATACACCTGTAATCCCAGTACCTGGGAGGCTGAGACAAGAGGATCGCGGGTTTGAAGCCAGCCTTGGCAACTTAGCGAGACTCTCAACAATTTAGTGAGACCCCGTTTCCAAATTAAAAAATAAATAAATAAAAAGGGCTGAGCATATAGTGTGGAGGTAGAATGCCCCTGGGTTCAATCCTAGCACCACAAAAAAACAAAAATACAAAAAAAAAAGCGCACACACACACACACACACACACACACACACACAAAGCGCAAACCAAAGGGTTTAGAAATTCTCGTCAAGCTAGTCCCTTGGATACATATGTTGGACCTGGAGTGGGCAGAAAGGCTGGCAGGCCTGTTTTGAAGGACGTGGTGCCTGCTCAGCACAAACCCAGAGACCCAGCACCTGCCTGCCTGGAGTTCCAGCCCCCAGAGAGGACGGTGTGGGCAGGAGTGGGGCATGCAGCTACCTGCTACACCGGAACAAGTGCGGCCCAGGTCTTAGGCAAAATCTGAGCCACAGTTCTGATGCTTGTGAGATCTGCCACCTGGATCCATCACCTAACTCTTCTGAATCTCCCTTTCATAATTTATAAAAGGGGTTCATTTTGCAGGTTCCTTAGGGTAGTTAGGATAGTTAAATGGGAGACTATGTCCAAGTGTCTAGCATGTGCCAGATGTTTAATAAATAGCAGCCAAACTGTGCCTGTGGCCATGTTTTCAAAAATGCTTATATAAAAATAGGCCGCAAGGCCAGCTGGTGGAGAGAGGACCCTTGGAATTATGAACCACTTTCCTCCGTGCTTTCTGGGCCTGAATATGAAGATATAAAATGTGCAGGGTTGTGTCCTTATATGTTTCTTTTTTCTAATATTTCCCCGTCTTTCTGAATTGTCCTTTCTTTCCCCCTCTAGTGTTCATGTATTACTTCGATAACCCGGGTGGCCAGATTCCGACCTGGCTCATTAACTGGGCGGCCAAGGTGAGATCCCGGGAGGCGGGAGGGGGAAGTGTGCTTGACAAATGTTGACTTAGCCCGCTGGGCTGTCAGGCTGAAGAGACACATTGTCCCCGGCCTAGCGAGGCGCTTTTATGAAGAGCTTGGTTGAGTGACTCCGGTTGCCAACACCCGGGACCCAGTCTGGGACAAAAGACAAAAAGCGGTTCGCTTGGAATGCCAGACCCTCCCTGCTAGTGGCCCCAGACCCGTCCCGGATCACTCTCTGGAACCCCTGGACAATAGACTGCTCCCTTTGGGAACAATAGTGCTTTGGGACCCCATATCTGCTCATGAAGGGTAAGACTGACAGACCTGGCTTGGAGACAGCCTGACCGACCAGACCTGAAGGAAGCCTGCCCTGTGTGCTTGTTGCTTTTTTTTCTTTTTCCTTTTCCTGTAAAGGGAGGGGTCTGCAGTAGTATCCCAGATCCTTAGAGACTGGGGGACCCTGGCATTGTGGGGACCATGCAGCCTGCTTTGTGCGGATCCTGCTTGAAGGTTCAGTAGACTCAGGGAAGAGGGAAAACACCTGTCAGCTTTGGAATCAAACAGATGTGCTTTTGAATCTTGGCTCCGCTGTTGACTGTCTTGTTTTATGTAGGGAATCTATACATTTCTTACATTTTAAAAATAAAGATGCAGCTGGGCGTGGTGGCGCACGCTTGTAATCCCAGTACTTGGGAGGCGGAGACCGGAGGATCTGGGTTCGTGGCCAGCCTCAGTTACTTAGTGAGGCCTCTGCAACTTTGTGAGACCAGGTTTCAAAATAAAGTATAAAAAATAGGGCCGGGGGTGTAGTTCGGAGGTAGAACCCCTCTGGGTTCAATCCCCAGTACTGCAAAATAAATAAATAAATAAATAAATAAATAAATAAAGATGCATATTCCCTATCCCATAAGGTAAGAGTAAATAAGACAGCGTTTGGGAAAAGTCTTGCACAAGGTTCCATACCAACTAAATAATAATGTCTCTTGCCTTCTGACCCCAGATCCTTACCATTTTCTTTTCTTTCTTTCTTTTTTTTTTGTGGTGCTGGGGTTGAACCCAGGGGCATTCTACCTCCAAGCTACACTCCCAGCCTTATTTTATTTATTTTTTTTGGTGGTACCGGGGATTGAACCCAGGGGGTTCTACCTCCGAGCTACACCTCCAGCTCTATTTTTTTTATACTTTATTTTGAAACCAGGTCTCACGAAGTTGCAGAGGACCTCACTAACTAGCTGAGGCTGGCCGCGAACCCGGATCCTCCGGTCTCCGCCTCTCAAGTACTGGGATTACAAGCATGCGCCACCATGCCTGGCTTATTTTATTGTTTTATTTGGAAACAGGTTCTCACTAAGTTGCTGAGAGCCTTGCCAAGTTGCTGAGGCTGGCTACTAAAATGTAATCCTCTTATCTCAGCCTCCCAAGTACTGGGATTTCAGGCCTGCGCCACCATGCCCGGCGATTCTTACCATTTTCTAATTTTATAAAGTAAATTCTTTCTCTGGGCATTTCTTTGGAAGAATCCAACAGCCTTGCCCAATCTCATTTCCTGGGTTTTCTTTTTTCTTTTAAAGCAATGATGTCTCAGAAAGACCTTTGCTTTTTATTAGCCAAAGCCAAGCTGCCAGGCAATCTTACAGCGATGGTTTCCGTTGAGTAGTCTTACCTATGCTCTAGGTCATCACCCAGGTCTAACCTATGCCTTTCCTCACTCTCTCTGATCACATTGATGTTGAAATTTGGTCAGGGGGCCCTATTGTCTTTCACTATGGCCTGAGCCATCTTGGGCCATACTTGGGCCACATCCCCAAGTATCAGGAGTGATCGCTAGGAGACCATAGAAATGACAGTCTCTTTTCCCTTGCAGAATGGAGTTCCCAGCTTCTTGAAAGACATGGCAAAAGCCTGTCAGAACTACCCCAAGAAAACCTAAGAAGGAGACTTGGGACCCTGGCGTCCGTGGATCGACAGCACCGAACGCGCCACTGCCCACTGATATCAGCCTTCCTGTCACGTTTCCGTCTTCAGAGGCCTGTGCGCCCTACAGCACGTATCCCATCCCAAAAGGCCTGGTTCGCAGGCCCGCTTCCTTTCCCACTCCTCCTACCCAGACCAACCGCTGCCCTCTTCCACTATTGAATAGGGGGCAGATTAGGGAAAGGTTTGCTTGTTTATTTTTAAAAAGGGAAGTCCTCAATAGGCAACACAAGCATTCCATTGTGCCATTTTAGGGGGATGGGTGGGTGGAGGAAAGACAATAAAAGTTAAGAGGGACCGGTCCTGACAGCCTGGCTCCGTCCCAGGATGTGTTTGTTGTCTTGCAACTCAGGAGGGGCTGCTGGAAGCCGCCTGTGTTCAGAGTCGACCTGCATTGCTCCCAGCATGCTGGCGTCCATTTGCTTATGCTTGGTTGACTTGACTGGGGGGGATGTTGTGGTGATAATCCAACAGCCTTTCTCTGCTCCTACTTGTGGAGGAGAACTAGCTGTTGTTGTATCACACGTTTTGAGAAGCACCGCAGGCCTGACTGAGCACATCCTGTGATAACCATTTTTTCTGCATCATCTGTAGTTGGGTTTTCTTATTTCCATATGCCCCTGGGGAAAGGCTGCCTATGCCTTCCACTCTGCATTGTACTGGAAACTGAAGTACCAGGACAGCTCTGGTAGTTAGCAAAAGCAGAGATGTTTGGTGCACAGCACTGTGACAGAGAGTCTTTCTATGCAATAAGATGAATTTCCCTTCTAGAATGTTTGGAGATGTTGACGGGATAATAATAGTTCGCAGTCAGGTACAATTTACCAAGTGGCTTGGTTGATTCTGCATCTTTTTTTCTCAGGAATTCTACCCAAGTTTTCTGCCTCTTCCACCATCAAAAGGACACTCAGTGTCCTGTTTTCTCTGGGATTTTGGTAGTGTGAGCCAAAGACACTCTTGATGATCTCAGGGAAAAATTGTACTCACTATGTGTGATGGTACCAAACCTTGATTGATGGACATAGAAATTCAGGAGTAAATCCAGAGGAAAAGATTTATTAAAACAAGATCCTTTAGACTGTGTGTTTTCACTCTGGAAAGAAAAGTGTGTTCCATAATAAATAAATGCGAAGTGACTTACTTTTGTCTTATGTACAGCTTTTCCCACCATTTTCTTTTCGTGAGAATAAAGTCATCAGGTCTCTTTTGTTTGCAGTGGACACCCAACCTTACTTGTAGATATGAACACAACGAAGACTTTTGGACTCCTATGCAAGCGCAGGTATAGGAGGCTTCATGTAGGGACTGATACAGGTGTTCCAAATGACAGCTGTGTTCTTCAGTTCATTTTTGATACTGATCTGCACTGAGTAGTAGCTAATAGCAACAGAGAGGCCCAGGTCTTCCCAGGCTCATGGCAACAAACAAACACACAAACAAGACAGTACTCCTTTCCAGTAGGTCCTGCAGTGTTCCATAATCTAGATTGTTCCTAAAGCACATGCCAATCCATGACCCAGTTCTCATGGTCATGTGGATAGGATTATGCAAATAAATGAATACTTCATAAACTTATCATTAAAATATCATGATCAGGAATGTAGCTGGAATTTAATTGTAGGTAAACTAAATCTAAGCGCCTCATGTTGTAGAGGATAAGTTGAAGTCTTACGTAGAGATACTTTGGAATGCAAGTACTAAGAGAACAGGGAGTTGTCATGAGATGGTGTCATGAAAACCATTTCTTTAAAAAGCATTCAATAATTTGCTATGAACTCTGAGAATATGAAGAGTACCAAGTTACTTAGGTAGGCACTTAGGAAAAAGGTAGCAAATTTAATTAATGGAATTATAGCTTTGGGGCTTGCTAATTTGGAGTAGAGGACAGTTCCACACAACACTGAAATATGATGTATGTGGGAAATTTAGGACCCCTGAGCTTTAGGAGGTGCCAGAATTGGTACTTCAGGGGTTGCACTTGATTCCTTGGGTCTTTCTGCAGCAGCTGGATGTATCACATGGAATTTGAGAGTTGTAAACACTCTCATTCCTTTAGCACTTTAGAGCTTATTTTTCCCATGTCTGTCTCTCAGAGCAGACAGTAAGCTCTTGTGCATAGAAACAGTTATCACATTGTGATTATCGACCCTGAGGGTAATATATAGTAGGCATTCAAATGGTAACTGAGTGAATAAATGATTTAGGGAAGATTGAACAAATGATATGAACCCTAAAGACGAAACTCATCCTGATATACAGACTCATTCCCCATTGATTCAAGTCAAATTATTCCACGTCAGCATTTTGGGGGGTTGTAGAGTCCCTGAGTGCCCATTGGTCCCTCTGTAAAAGACTAAGGTCCTGCCCCTGTTAAGAGTGGCTCTGCTGGTGTGGCTCTGGTGATGTTGGGGACATGTCCAGGTCTGGGTTGAGGCCAACTGAGCTTAGTCAGGATTTCAGTTGCAATTTAACAACTGTGGCGACTAAATTTTTTCCATAAGCCAATTATTTACACTGCATAACAATTCAAAATTGATGACTGCCTTGGAATGGAGGAGTTCCCACAGAGGGAGGGTCACTTCCCTTGAAAATGCTCCTCTTTCTGAGTCCTGGCCTGGCTCCCTGGTGAGATTCCTCTCCCAGAATCCCCCTCAATAATGTCTGCCCTTCACACCTCCTGCTTCCCAGCTGGATTGGGGAAAAACAAAGCAGGAAGAGCCCACTCATTCTCACATTTCTGGGAGCACCACCCAGCCAGCTCAGAGAATTCTCTTTAAAAGCAAGGAGACATTTAATCACTTAACAGGTATTTCTCAAAACACTGGAGTCATCCCTCATGGAAGCAGGCTTGGTGGTTCCTGGAATGAATGACACAGACTTGGTCCCTTGGTTCCTGCCCTCAAGGAACTTATCCTCCAAGCAGGAAGATGTAGCAAAAGGCCACTGAAGGGCGATAAGCACACACAAAGGTCAAATAAAGGGTGCTGTAAGCGGGGTGTGGTGGTGCACACCTATAATCCTTGTACTTGGAGGGATTTGCAGGTTCAAGGAGGATTGCAGGTTCAAGACCAGGCTCAGCAACTTAGTGAGACCCTGTTTCAAAAATAAAAAACAATATAAAAAAGGGCTGGGGGTGTAGCTCAGAGGTAGGATGCCCCTGGGTTCAATTCCCAGTACCAAAAATGAAAAAGAAAGTGCAGCTGGGCGTGGTGGCGCACGCTTGTAATCCCAGTACTTTGGGAGGAGGAGACTAGAGGATCTGGGTTCGCGGCCAGCCTCAGCTCTCTCTCTCTCTCTCTCTTTCTCTCTCTCTCTCTCTCTCCCCCCCCCGTCTCTCTCTCTCTCTCTACCTAGTGAGGCCCTCCGCAACTTCGTGAGACCTGGTTTCAAAATAAAGTATAAAAAATAGGGCCGGGGGTGTAGCGCGGAGGTAGAACGCCCCTGCGTTCAATCCCCGGTACCGCAAAAAAAATAAAATAAAATAAAAAAAGAGAGTGCTGCAATGGGACCCTATGGTTGAGGGGTAGGGAAGAACATACTGGGGCTACATGGGAGAAGGTAGAAAAAGAAAACTGTTCCAGAAAGAAGAACCATTTGTGTAGAACCTCTCAAGCAGGAGTCAGGCATGTTTGAAAAACTACAAAAGGCCAGTATAGCTGGAGCAAGGGCACTACGAAAGGAATTTCTGGTAAGTGTCTAATGAAGTGGACACCCAGGCTGTGGGGACCCTGGGAGCCACACAATGACTCTTTAATGGGTTTTAGGTTGAGGAGTGACCCGGTAAGATCTATTCATTCCTAACAGCCACTCATTTTGCTCCATGGTTCCCCAACATCTCCAGTGGTCCCTCTAGCATGGTGGTGTCATGGGGGACCCTCCAAAGTGCTTTGAGCTTTGTTACGTCGAGTCCTCTCCACTGTCAGGCAGCACACGAGGTCATCCATGTTAAATCAAGGGTCCAAAGTAGGGCATCAGTTTTTGAAGTTTAACTGGATAAAAATGGCGGAGGGGACATGCATACACATCCCTCTGTCCCTCCTGATCCGTGCTGGTGGGCAGCCCACCCTCAGGGACTGTGCATGCAGCTATCAGAACAGAGTCATTTCAGGGGCCAGAGAAAAGAGAGGCGTAAGAAGCACAAGCAGGTCCACTTTCTCCACAGTTTGTTTCTTTTTCTATATTCATCCCCATCTACAAGGAAGAATGAATATACATACTTACATACACATATATACAATATGTATATTTTTTTCCCTGAGAAGGCAGAACTATATTATTTGTTTGGGTCACAGAGTTTGGAACTAATCATATGGAGGGCTTCAGATAAATGATTTCACTAGTGTGTATGAATGTGTTTGCGTGTGTTTATTTGAACACACATGACAGGTGCTCCGTTTCATAAGATATAACAACGGCACAGCAGCTAAGCAGCATGCTGTGGGGGTGACTTTCTGAGTCCTCTCCATGCTATGTCAGGTCCAGTGCTAGACAGTGGAGTGCCTGCAGATGGAAGAGCTTGCTAGCTAGGGAATTAGCAGTCTCCAGAGGGCATGGAATGTGTGTACAATAATGAGAAAGCACACGATCGCCACCGCATGGAAGGAGAATCTAGTACTTTAGCAGCTTGTGACAAACTGCTGAACCCCCCTCAGGATCTGCTGTCTCCTGCCCAAGTAGTTGAGTTTTAGCAGAGCATGTGACCTGCTAGCTGCCCCTACAAAGAAGTGTGGCCATGTGACTAAATTCCAGCCTGTATCATGTAAGCAATATGTGCCACTTCCAGCTCAGAATCTTAAAAGGAAAGGCCATAACCTCATCTGGTCTTGTCACCGGTCTTGTCCCTTTCACTATGTCTGGGAAACATGAGAGCTGGAACTAACACCTTGGATTCAAAGATGCGAGCCCAAGATTAAGGATGGCAAAATAGTCCCAGCATCCCTGGACTGTCACAAGTCACCTACTTTGGCAACGGTTGGAGAGGAATAGACTTCCTTTTTATTTAAGTCGCAGATTTCCCCTTTCTTTCTTTTTTTATGTAAAGTTGTTGATTTTCTTTTTTTCATTTATTGGTGTATTGTAATCATACATCTTGATGAGGATCAGGGTGGTAGAGGCATACATACACTACTCCCTCCCTTCTTTCCTTCCTTCCTTCCTTCCTTCCTTCCTTCCTTCCTTCCTTCCTTTCTTTCTTTCTCTCTCTTTCTTCTTTCTCTCTCTCTCTCTCTTTCTTTCTTTCTTTCTTTCTTTCTTTCTTTCTTCTTTCTTTCTTTCTTCTTTCTTTCTTTCTTTCTTTCCTTTCTTTCTTCTTTCTTTCTTTCTTTCTTTCTTTCTTTCTTTCTTCTTTCTTTCTTTCTTTCTTTCTTTCTTTCTTTCTTTTTCTCTTCTTTCTTTCTTTCTTTCTTTCTTTCTTTCTTTCTTCTTTCTTTCTTTTCTTTCTTTCTTTCTTTCTTCTTTCTTTCTTTTCTTTCTTTCTTCTTTCTTTCTTTCTTTCTTTCTTTCTTTCTTTCTTTCTTTCTTTCACAGGAGTTTGGCCTATACCAATTAATGAACAGCTCATAGGAGAGGTTCCATTTGGACAGGAGATTAATAACCAGCTTCAAGACCTCCTCTTCCATAGACCTCTGATCTCCTGGCCTTCACTTGCCCTTTCATTAGTGAGCAACCATTTCTGATATTTGTTCTAGTTCTATTTAATAAGTTGTTGAATACTGTTATCTATTATTAGGTATTTACCCCAATCATATATGCCTATCTGCAGTCCACTCTCCTACCACCATGCCAGGCGCCAGGCTATTCCTTTGACCTGTGAAGGAGATCCTCCCTGAGTTTTGTCAAATTTCTGTCTAAATTCAAGGCTCACCCTAAATCTATTCCAAGATAATGCATTGGTTTTAGGAAATCCTAATGTGTGATAGTGCTGAGCAAATGAAATCCAACATCTTCACATCAGAACAGCCCCACTTCATCTGTCGTCCTTGGTAGACTTGCTGCATTAGTTGGTTGGTCCTCCAGAGAAACCAACCAACCACTGGCTGGATAAGAAATCCCAAGATTTGCAGTTGACGAGTGGGAAGAGTCCACAGTGAAGTTCTAGTTCAGAAGGAGGCAGGCTGGCATCTCGAGAGGAGCTGATGTTTCAGTCGTTTGGAGGGTGAAAGTCAGAAAAGGCGTTTGTCTCTGCTCAAAGCAGATGGGCAAGGGGAGAGAGTTCCCTCTTGCTCTCTGGAGCATCAGTCTTTTGTTCTATTGAGGCCTTCAGCTGATGGAATGAGGGCTTTTCACATTATGGAGGGCCATCTGCAGCTCAGTCTTCCAATTCAAATATTAATCTCATCCCCAAACACCCTCACAGACATGACCAGAAATATATTTGGTCAAATTTCTGGGCACCCCAAGGCCTAGTCGAGTTGACACAGAGAATTAACCATGAAGCTTGCTGAGAACCTGAGGTTCTCTGATGAAAGAAAAAAAAAGATTAAACATTTTGAAGTTCCTACTGTATGCTAGACAGATTGGATACTTTATTTATAGCTTAGTCTTTGGTGATACAGGAAATACTATCTCCAACTTTCTAATGAGGAATTTGTGGCCCAGAGAGGCTAAATATTGCGCTTAATGTAACTCATCCAGGTAAGTGGTAGACTGGGAACTCATGCTCTCCTGTTGCTTTGCTCTGGGCCCTGATGGCTCTTTTTAGTATTGAGCTGAGTTGTCAGCACCACATTACTTCCCACCTTTGTCCCCTGTGTGCAGAGGGTACCTCTATTTGTGACACCCTTCTCCCCTTAGGCTGCTATTGAAATTTTACCCCAATTATGTAACTTTCCCAAGACAAACTGGCCAGCCATCCTCAAATCTAATCCATCAGCAGGTCCCAAGGCTGTACCTCCAAAACATATTCCCAGGCGAACCACTTCTTTCCATCTCTGTTGCCACCATATTGGTCCACACTCTCCTTGTTGCCCTCTGGAATATTTGGAAAGGCTCTGGACTGATCTGCATTGTTGCATCCCCATAATTCCTAAAAATAAAATCAGATCATGTCACTCACTACCTCTCTTAAGTCCCTTCATAACTTCCTAAAACACTTAGAATAAACTACAAATGCCCTACGCTGAGTAACAAAGTCCTGCAGGCTCTGGTCTTTAAGTTTCCTCCACCTCGTCTTCACATTTCTAACTCCACCGATCTTTCTGTTCCACTAATGTGCTGAGCTCATTCCTGCATCCATCACTATACCAATTGTCCTCCCTGCCTGGGATGCCCTGCTCCCAGAGCCCCACAAGCTTAAAAATCTACAAATCGAGCATGCCATGGGTCAAATGTCACCTTCTCTCAGAGGCCACAGAGTAAAAGGAACCAGGGATTAGGTAAAGTCATACCTTATTTTATTGCCCCGTCTGCACAACATGTAGTACTTGCTATTAAATGTTATTTGTTGTTGGTTCATTTATACAGGCTCCAAGAGAGTACAGAACTTTGTCTTACTTCCAGTTACATATGCCATATATAGAATCCCCCAAATTTTTCTAATCTGTTGAAGGAATGAATGACTCAATGACAGAACAACAACCCCAGTGTCCCATGATCTCAAATTGATCACTATGCTAGAAAGATGCCCCCTGAAAAATTACCAAGAACAAATATTGAGATCAAATGAATTTTTAGAATTTTTATTTATTTTAATTTTTAGATTTTTTAAAGAAATATTTTTCAAGGCTATTGTTTTTTTTTTCATTTTCATTCTAATTCAACACCTTTAGAAGGCGAATACTGGCCATCTAAAAGTCTACACAGTGCAATGGTATTATTGACTTAACGGGGGAGGGGAGAGAGGCAGGAGGCAAGAAAGGACTAGAAGAGTAGGTCTTTTCATTCTCAGGCAGGCTTGCATCCTGAAAGTTAAGAAAGCCTGTGTTCCCCAGGCACAGATCTGGGGAGGTGAGAGAGAACAGTGCACCAAATCCACTTTTTCTTATCTATTTTGCTCAATTTCTTCTCCAGTGGTTCATAAACTGGGAAAAAGTCACAGAAACCCAGCAGGACCAAAACTGCTCAGAGCTCCCTACAATCCCTGCAGCAACTCTCGTGTTATGTCATACAGCTGGCGAGGGGTCAAGTCTGTTTTTAAGTGGTCACGGATTCTGCTCACCGATGAATGTGGCGTTTCATTTTCCAATGGAGAGTGAATAATATTCTTCCTTGGGAGCCTATATTTCAGGCCTGGGATTGAATGATCACGGGACTGCTGAACACTTCCAAGTAGGAGTGCACCCTTCGCTCCCCAGCTTGGCTGGTCTTCCCATCTCGGCTACTTTCAGCTCTTGTAAACAGCACTCGTTTTCCATTACAAGCTAGGAAATGTGACTGTGCACAATGTTGCCGGGTCCCTGGAGAGTGCCTGCTAGGGAGGCTGTTTCCTCACATCTCGTTTTTGCTCCTAACTCGATGGTGAGGTTGAGTAATTGCTGAAGCTGCCTGTCTTCCCATCCTATTCTGTTCCGCTCACTTATAAAGCGGCCGGTGACCTGCTTGAGGACTAGCAGATCAGCCAGATGTTTCCTGAGCAAAGACAGCGTGCGTTTCCCCTGTACATCACCTTGTGAGAGGGGAGGGCTGGCAGGGCTCTCCCCCATCTGACGTCATTGGGCGAGGTGGCCTCGGGGAGAATTTCAAAGCAGAGGAACCTGGCCAGGGAAGAGCTCATCTGGCAGCTGTGTGCTGGGATTCACTGACCCAGATAACCGGGGAGAAGGAATCCAGCAATCTAAGCATGCTTGTTCTGCAGCAGAAGTAGGCTGCCGCCCTTCACCCTCCGGATGTCCAGGGGCTGCGGGAGGCCTTCCGTGGTGGGTCCACATACACAGCCAGGGTGGCGTCCACTGTATCACTGCCCATCTCAGCTCCTTGATTTCCCTGACTTTTGCTTGAGACGGATGTGATGTGAATAGGCTCAATTGGTTCCAATGAATAATAATAACAATATTGACTAATCTTTATTCCTTACTCAATATAGAGGTGCTCAAATTCTTACAAACCTATGGTTTTTTTCTTCAATCCCCAGTACCACAAAAACAAACAAAGGTAAGTCATTTATGACTTAGCGTGACCCTCTGCCAACACCACGTGTTGGGTGGGGCTCGAGAAAAGTTAGAGATTACTTTTCAGATATGGGATAAGATCCAGTAAAATCAAATAATTTTTTTTTTTTTTTGCGGTACCGGGGATTGAACGCAGGGGAATTCTACCTCCGCGCTACACCCCCGGCCCTATTTTTTATACTTTATTTTGAAACCGGTTCTCACGAAGTTGCGGAGGGCCTC
>PVJS01031383.1:0-23430 GCA_004027185.1 Glis glis | reverse complement strand
CCTCAGCTCTCTCTCTCTCTCTCTCTCTCTCTCTCTCTACTTAGTGAGGCCCTCCGCAACTTCGTGAGACCTGGTTTCAAAATAAAAGATAAAAAATAGGGCTGGGGGTGTAGCGCAGAGGTAGAATGCCCCTGGGTTCAATCCCTGGTACCGCAAAAAAAAAAAAAATATGTGAACAAAAAAAATCACTGTATGTAATAATATATATTAGAAATGTATACCCTTCTAGAAAGTCATTATTGCCATTGATAAACTATTGATCAGTGTTACATATAAGGCTTGTGTGTGAAACCATCATACAGTTGCCTTGGACCAAATATAAGTTTCAGAAAGTGTATACATATTGCATCAAGAGTCTGTGCCTATGATTGACTTAGTAGTAGATATTCTTGCAAACACTTGTATGTACCATATTATTTTAAAGTAAAAGTCATTTTAAATAACCTAATTTAGATTTAATTTCAGACATTAAATTAAGTGATGATTTATTTTTTTATTTTTTTTATTTTATTTTTTTTGGTACTGGGGATTGAACGCAGGGGCCTTCTACCTCCGAGCTACACCCCCGGCCCTATTTTTTATAATTTATTTTGAAACCAGGTCTCACGAAGTTGCGGAGGGCCTCACTAAGTAGAAAGAGAGAGAGAGAGAGACAGGGAGAGAGAGAGAGAGAGAGACAGAGAGAGAGAGAGACAGAGAGCTGAGGCTGGCCGCGAACCCGGATCCTCCGGTCTCTGCCTCCCAAAGTACTGGGATTACAAGCGTGCGCCACCACACCCAGCTAAGTGATGATTTAAAATTGTACAACTCTCAACATAAGCTCTTTCCTACTGTCATTTGGCCGTCAGTACTTACGAATTTCCAAATTCCATGTGCACTCTTTGTTTTCTACATCTCAACAGTATCGGCCAGGTGATTGATTACACTGCGGATTGTGGGAAAGCTCTGCATTCTAGTTTCACAGGAGGCATTTTTATTATTCCTATTGGAACATAAAATAATGGCATACCTTGCAAACAGAGCTTCTTTGATTCCATAAAATCAGCAATAGGTTCTGTTTCCCTGGGTCACCAATTGTATTTGTCATAGGATGTTATCCCCGGCAGAAAGTTCGTTAAACATACTCTAGTGCGTGCAAGACAGTGAGCACAGTGCTTAGAAGAAAGAGAGCTTGCAATGAATGAAAGCTATTGCTCCCTTTTATATATAAAGAATATTTGGGGATGTATTTCAGACGCCGTTTCCATCCGTGACTGCTGTCCTTTACCACGCTCTTGTCCCCATCCTCGCGCCTCTTCTGGAGGTCCTGCTAGCCCACAGGCGCCACCTCCCCAGGGCTGCCTGGGAGGTTACAACTACGCCCTGCCACCACCCTCCTGGGGGTGGCTCACAAACAAGAGGTATAAAAGCCCAAGTTCCATTGCACAATGGCAGTCAAAACTCTGCCCCAGCGCTCCCCAGGGGAGCAGGTCTATGCAAGACTCAGAAGCCACTCCCTGTCTACTTCCCTGTCATAGCCGGCTTCCCGTGGCTTCTGGGTTTCTCTCGAAAGCACTCTTCAGTATGTCACGCACAAGAACAGCCACCTCTGACTTCTTATCAGCAATCCGACCTTAGAGTATGTTCCCTTCAGTTTCGGCTAGATGAGCTATTTCTGTTTCCACTAGTTTCTAGAAGGTGCTTGGCCGGCAGAATCATGTGAAAACTACACCCAGCTGAATCCTGGGAGGCGCATCCATGTGGTTCTATGGCTGCCCTCCTGGGCTCAGAGGAGAAACAGACTTGTGAATAGACAATCGCAAATTATTAAAATGTACATATAGAAGAGGTGCTAAAAATTTACAGGAGGAAGTTAGTAAGTAACATTGCCCGGGAATTCACTAGAAGCTTTGTTGGGGATGTGAGATCTACATTCATTCAGTCATGAAGATATGAAGATGCCCGAGCTTTGTCAGGGAGACAGAGGAGAAGGCTGAACCATGAGGGAATGCCATATGTTCACATCCAGAGGTTTAAGAAAGCATAGCGCATGCATAAACCTGCAAGTAGTTTGGTATGCAGGCTGTCGGGAACGGATTGGCACAAAATAATATATAATAATATATTGTACAAGATCATGTGTGATTGGTCCCATTTACTTAAAACACTTCCAAAATTACCAATATATATATATATATATATTCAACCCTCTGTATCCCTAGGCTCCACATCCACAGATTCAAATAACTATAGACTGAAAATACTTCCAAAAATTGTATCTTTACAATTTTTGAATTGTGCAGATATGTACAGACTGAATATGTGCAGACTGTTTTCTTGTCATTATTCCCTAAACAGTACAGTATAACAACAATTTACATAGCACTGATATTTTATCAGGTATGATATGTAAACTAGAGACGTTTTAAAGTATACAGGAGGATTTGCATTTGTTATACGCAAATATTATACTATTTTATATAAGGGACTTGCGCATCCACAGATTTGGGTATCTGGTGGGGAGGGCGGTGTCCTGGAACCAGTCCCCTGTGGACACTGAGGGACGATGCATAGATACACAGATGCACACAAAGTTACCTACCATTCATGATCAATTGCAATATGGAGAACTAGAAAAGCATAAGAAAATGACATAATTTGATTTATTTTTAATTTAATTACTTGCTTCACTTTATATAAAGCAGCACAAGGAAAAAGATACAAAAAGATGCGGTGATTGAATTTAATAAAGGGGACTCTAGCGGCAGTGTAGAGAATATATCAGAATGGAGTGGACCAGGGGGAGAGACCAGTTAAGGATACAGAAAGGGAGAAGAAATGTCTAACACTCAGGATGCTACAGAAACTCGGGCCCTGGAAAAAATGGATCAGTAACTAAGTCTCATTATAAGCACTCAGAGGTACACTGGGGTTGTTCCATATCTCGTACTTAGTAGGTGAGCAGACACAGAGGAAGACTCTCTTAAGTCATTTGGGAGAGGCCCGAGGGTATAAAACATCAGATGAGGAAGGTAAGAATAAATCCTCAAGAAAGTGGTAGACTCATTCATTCATCAGACCCTACCATTGGTGACAGGGTCCTTCTGTGAGGACAAGGGACATTTGTCCCTCTGGGGGTGAGTGTTTCTGAATATCCACCTTTGTAAAGCCACCCCCATGCAATTGGTATCTTGCCTCTTTTACTTAGACTAAAGGGATTTGTAGCTTTTGATTTCTCAGTAAATCACCACTATGCTTTTAACAAGAATGTAGCAATCTATTATAATATCCCAGGGAAGAAAAGATAAGGGTATCAACTAAGATAATAATCCACAGAAGGAAAATGGGGTGGGGGGGTCACTGAAATATTTAGTTGGTAAAAACAAAATGTATGCCATCATTTGGATGTTAGGTAGAAGAAAGTAGAAAATATTTATGCCGCCTTAAAAGCACCCACCTTTAAAAGTGCCCCAGTGTTAGCATATCCAAATTATTTTAGATAGCCTGATGTTAAACCACAAAAGTCTAATCAGTTTATGAAACTCAATTCAAGAGGGTCAGATAAGAGAAAGGGGGAATTGAGACATAAACAAAAGCTATCTACCGAAACCATAAAAGTAAGATATGAATGTTTAGGCTAGATCTGCAAGCTAAGATTAAAAAAAAAATACTAGAATAGGTACTATTTCCTCTTACAAGATTTTCATCATTAGACTACTGATGCACCAGCTACAGTCATGAATCATGGCTTTATGGTACGGATGCTGCTCTTCTGTCTTCTAGGACAAGACCAGTATATCATGACAGTTCTGAAAGCAGGTCCCAGGGACGAAGCATTGTCTTAGGTATCCAAGGACACATGCCCACCTGCCAAGAATTAGCAGGCTCAGCTCCGAGGTATACGTTCCTGTTAGAAAGGATGTTTCCTGGGGAGTAGAAACTTTTCTTGCAAGGAGAGAGGAAAAAGGAAGCAAGACTGACTCTCCCTTTCCCCAGAGAGTTGGCAGTGACTCAACTCATGAATGTCAAATGAGAGGAGACTCTCCTGATGACTGGCCCAGCATCCTCTTATCCAGCTGATAATACCCATCTGCTAGCTCCTTCAGGTATCATCTGCTAAAGGCTCACAGTTGCCCCACCTCTGGATAAGGACTCCGTGGATACCTCGCCTAGTCCCCACTTTCAAGAAATATGGTACAAAGTATGCACCAGAGATCCCCGTGGATCAAGACAAGAATCCTTGTTTTTCCCTGGGAACATATTCTTGTTCAACTCTTTTTTCTCTTTTTTCTCCCCTCACTTCCTTTGATGTGTTTTTGCTCCTAGGTTTCCTGAAAAAAAAAATGCTTGATGATAAATCAAATAATACCCAGATCCCCATCTCTAGAACTGCTTCTAGGAAACTTGACCCAAGACAAATGGGTTAAAAACAATAGAGTCGGTTTCAAATAAAAACTGACAACTGAGATTATTAGCAAGGAATGAGACTGAACCATCCAGCGATAATATTCATAATCCTGAAAATACTGGCAGAAAAGGAGATGCTTATATTTTATGAGGTCTCAAGATAGCATGATGGACCGACGGGAGTCATGTAGTAATTATCTATGACAACTGCAACATCGCCTCAGCAAGCCAGACTAACAATGACACGCGTTTTCCTCTGAAATTGCATTGACAGTGATATGACTTGTAACACAACGTTATGTTTGTATGTCAATAAGCAGACAACCTTGAAAAAATTGTTTAGTATCCCTGATCCTCAGTTTCCCTATCACTAAGATGAGTTTCAGGATGTCTTCTCCCTATAATCATCATGAGTATTAGATGAAAGCCTCCTGTAAAGCAATTAACACAGTATTTGGCTCTCTCCAAATATTAATTTCCTTACACTTTCTTACCTTGTCATCATCAATTAGTATTCCTTTTTTAAAGTACTGGCCGCATTGTACTTTAATCAACACGAAAATTTAATCTAAGTGTATTCTTTTATCATTGCTCAATGTGATGTGATTACTATGAGTGACTATTTGCCATGCTTATGAAAAGAAAATATCAAAAAGTTGATAGGATTAGCTAGGCTACTATAGTGGACACTTGTGTTTTACCTGCCCAGCACCCCTTTAAAAGTTTTTGTTTGTTAACAGCGTACTAGTTTCTCCCTAGGAAACTGTCCCCCTCAATTTCTGAACGTTCATCAAAGATAGTGTCCTGCCGGGCGTGGTGGCGCATGCTTGTAATCCCAGTACTTTGGGAGGCGGAGACCAGAGGATCCGGGTTCGCGGCCAGCCTCAGCTCTCTCTCTCTCTCTCTCTACCTAGTGAGGCCTTCCGCAACTTTGTGAGACCCGGTTTCAAAATAAAGTATAAAAAATAGAGCAGGGGGTGTAGCGCGGAGGTAGAACGCCCCTGGGCTCAATCCCTGGTATCGAAAAAAAAAAAAAAGATGGTGTCCTACCCAAGGGTTAAGCACCAGACTCTGCCTCCAAATAAACCAATCAGATTCATTTCCTGAAAGCCTGTGTCTTGAGTCACCTCTAAATGGAAAGTAGTTGATGCTTCTTCATTATCACCCAGGTGCCTTGAAGACAGTTCTCATTCATTCCTATCCCTTAATCGCTTGGATTCAGCTCTTCTTTGGGACAGTTTTGATTTTCCAATTCATATTGATGTAGGATAGAAGAAATAAGTAGGTAGAAAGGAGACAGAGAGGAAGGAAAAGTGAAATAGAACTTTAATATAACAACCCGGAGCTGAAGTGCTTACGCTTCTACTCCACAAAATCAGTTCTCTTTCCCAGGCCTAACTCTCCCAAATTCCTGGGAAATCTGTAGATCTTAGAGTTAACTAAAAAAAAAAAAAAAAAAAAAAAAAAAAAAAAAAAAAAAAAAAAAAAAAAAAAAAAAAAAAACAACTGTATAATTGCTCTTTGCATTGATAACAAGACAGGTATGGAATTTTTAGAAACCTATAATTTAGGACATTCTCCAGCTTATCAATCAATCAGCTAATGAGGACCCTAATCAGCCTGAGGACCCCAAGGTTGACCAGACCACCAGGAACTGCCTTGGGACTACCAAACTGAGACCATCCCCCCTAAAGCTGACCAGACTACCAGACCACCATAAACTTCCTCAAGGACTACCAGACTGAGACCATTCTCACACACCTCCTCTCCCCTATAAAAAAAAAAGGGCCCTGAACTCCCCAATATGCCTTCCTCATCTTGAGGTGGCCCGCATTCTCTCTTGAGTGTGTATTTCTTCCCTTTTCCTAAATAAACTTCTGTCCATGTCTCTGACTGGTGCGTGCGGAAATTCTTTTCTGTCACGTTAGCCAAGGACCCTGCAGATCCTGAGTTCCTCAGCTGAGGAACACCTCAGTTCCGCAGCTGAGGACTCACCCTGACAATATCGCTCAAAAAATTGCTGTTGTTGCTGTTATCCAGGAATAGTCTCTGTTGCTTACCACCATAAGACCCTACACATAGTGACTTCTGATTGTAAACATCCATTAGTTTCAATAAAACCTTATAGGATTGATTTTGACCTTACATTCTAAAGTGGAAAGGTCTAAAGTAAAGGCCAATAGAGGGTGCATTCTCAATTTATATAAACAGATCAGTATCATGATTGTACACACACACATACACACACACACACACACACACACACGGTATATAGGGTTACTTGCAATTTCTGATGCCAATGGATTACATATATTGATTATGGTAGGATATTAGAGCTTCTGGTTACAGATGAATTCCTGAAAAAAATAACAAATGCACTATTCCATAGAGTATGCCCTGGTATTTGCTATTCATCTTCCAAATGGAATTAATATGGTGGCAGGAGACACTGAGCAGTATCAGGATGACTCTCGCCATTAAGAGGAGCATCCCTCCAGACATGGCCTCCACCCTTCCCATCCATTTTATCTGCATGCTGTCTCACCTTGAACCGCATACAGTCATGCTTAGACTAGACCAGCAAAAAGGAAACCAGGGTCTCTATAGAACTCTTAGCAGTTCAGCTCCTGGTTCAAGGAGACCTGGAGTTCATGATATTGGTCCCTAAAGTCCTGGAACATTCTTAACATATTTCATTTAGGTTTCCTCCCACTAAGAGAGCTCCACATTCTCTCCACCCAAGGCCTCATATCCCTCTGTCTGTGTCAGAAAAGCTGCTTTTCTGATTGTAAACATCCATGGTCAAGACCATTCCATAGCAAATTCATCCATTCATTGAGTAAATGTTTATTGCTTGGCTGGCATATGTAAGGCTCACTGCTGGCCTCAACTAATACAATGGTGAGCAAAAGGGATATATTTGGGCATGGGGATGGATGAGGAATGGGCAAGAAGCAGGTCAACAAATAAATTAGACAATATTGTCTAGTGATAAACACTGTGAAGACAGTGAGGAGGGTGTGCTACTTGAGTGAGACTGGTTGGGGGCAAGAGTGAGTGGCCAAAGTCATTTTTGGTTGTTAGGGACAATTTCTCAGGCAGGTGACCTTCTCATCCTGTGAAGGTGTCAAAGAACTACAGAAATGAACTTAAATTCCGTGGGAAAAATAGAAGCCACCAAAACACCCCCATATGACACTGGTTATTTTAGTCACTGTCCCAGTGGCCTATATATCCATCTGAAACATACAAATGCAGGGTATTGTAGCTCAACAACAATAAAATAAAACGCTAAAATCTCCCTGAAAGCCACACATTTTATCTGGGTTGTGGTGTGTTTTGTAAACACGGAAGATAAAATGACTTGGCTACCTGAATGCTTTGTTCCTTGAATAGAAATCATTCTCTCTTTTTTCTCCCTTTGGCATATTGATTACTCATTAATCCAGCAAAACAAAGGATTAATTAATCTCCATGGTTCAATGAAGAATAAATTAGCACAGTTTAAAATGGGCCTGATCCAATATTACAAATTAGAGGAAATGTTCTCTCTCTCTCTCTCTCTCTCTCTCCATTCAGTTCTCCAAACCTAATCTCCAAAGAATAGCATTGGAAAGCTGATTTTAGTGTGCAAGGTATTTTCTATTCTGGCTTTTCTTTAGAATCCAGTCCCTTGAAGACATTCATTGTTTTTCACCAGCCCCACTTTCACTATTTCCAAACACAGAAAGAACACTATTTTTCAAAAGTGTTTTAGACACATCACTTATCTGAAAACAGCCTTCCCCTATGTAGGGAATAGTTTAGCAGCCAGTTTTTCACAAATGAAAATAATACAACAGCCACATGCACTCAGGCACTTACACAATCGTCTGATTATTTCCCCTGGCACCAGGACAGGGCTCACACATCTCATCATACTCAGTCAAGATGTCTTCCTGTGCTTGCTCTACAAAACATGTGAAAGGTATAGTCTTTCTCAGTATTCTCCAGGAAAAAAAAAATGATGTGTTTTCTAAGGTCATTTTTTTTGGTTCTAAATTGAGTTTTTTTAGAGCTATAAAAGAAATCCAATGTCAAATTCTCAGACTGCATTAAGGGTTAGGAATCTACCCTTGTAAAGAAAATAGCTCCATTTGAAGTGTCGATATTTAGAAAAAGATATACCCTTCAGGGCCCCTTCCTCAGCATTTGCTGTAATTACATTAGTGTGGTAGAATTTTGCATCTACCGTTAGTGTCATTTTTCCTGGCCAAAATTTCTGCAAACACACAACAATTAAAAGAGTAGAGAAAGAAAAAAAAACTTTATGACTAGTCTTGGTTTCCTATAAGCTTCTCTTTATTTTAAGATATTCAAAGACAATGATTTCATTCCTGTTTTTCTTTTTGAAGAGACATGATGAACAATTTTCAAGTAGGAAGTTTAAAAAAGTAAAGGAAAAGTGAGACCTTTCCTGGAAAATTAAAAAGAAATTAAAATGTATCCTAAATCCAAGAGGTTCCATATCCATTTCTATAATATAGTACCAACATATTAAAAATAATACCAAGATAAAACTATCTATTGGCAAAGAAAATTGCACGATGTGTCCTGGAATGAGAAAAGAGTTCAGAACTGGGAGTGAACAGATAGATGTAATTCCTCATTCCAGACTGGGAGTGAACGGATAGCTGTATCTCCTCATTCCAGGCTGCTTGCCCTACTTGCATAGCTTCCTGGCATCCCTTGGATTCCCTGGGGGCCAGATTCCTTATCTGTAGAATCTGTTTGTCCACACCAGATGAACTCCAAGGTCATTACTAACTCTGAAATGGTATGACAATAATCCTGGTGACATAGAGCGAGGCTGGCTCTAGATCCTATGCTAGAGACCGGGTACCTTTGGCAAGATGACATAGTGATGCTGGCTCTAGATCTTACACTAGAGACCAGGTACCTTTGGCAAGATCAAGCTTTTTAATAGCCAAGCTGGCAGTGAAACTTGAAGAAGCAAGTGGACACATCGTTGTCACTGGTAAGAGCTACTGATGGTTCTTCTCCAATGAGATCCCAACTTACTTCAGGCTGTGCTTATAGTTGTAATGACCCAGAGGCCAATATCCACTAGGGAGAATTCCTTTGAAAGTAGGCTAACACTCCCTAAAAGGATACCCTATCTCTGGCTGTGTGCTCTGATAGACCTTGGATCAGAAGAGTCTAAGACCCAGCTCGACCTGGGGGTGAGGGATGGGGAGGGAGGGAAAGGCTTCTATAAACCTCCATCTCCACACCTGTAAATTGGAAAACAAAATCCACCCCTGCCTAATCGGGTTTTTGTGAAGACTCAATACAATAATGGTTGAAAAGCAGTTAGCATATGATCTCCTATTATTTTTAAACTGTTGCTATAAACCTCTCTGACTGTGAGACCAAGAAGAATCTGGGATAAGACTCACCTATACCTTGTGTTTTAGAAACAATCATTCTAGTGGCCAGGTAAATGCGTTCCTGGACAGGTCACAACTTACTTCTTTTTAGTTATATTCAAGTGTTTGTTTTATTAAAAAATAAAACAACAACAACAGTAACGAGGTCCCCGTTTAGCTTTCAGCTGAGCGTTTGTGTGCCTGTAATTCTAGCCATGCTCCATAAATCCAACAGCCATCTTCAAATGCGATTGGTAGATTAGATGCAAGTGTATTCACCGTGGTTGTCGTCGTCGTCGTTGTCGTCGTCGTACAGTGTCTGCGCTGTCGGGGACACAGATGACATACAAATGCCGCAGCCCTAAAATCTACAGAGCCACAAAAATGACACCACCAACAACTTGGATATACAGACTCTGCGCCTGGAACAGCCTCAAATGTGATGCTTGTCATTGGTCATGCTGGGCAGGCAAGCCTCTGCTTTCTGATCTAATCAACTTCACAATGATTGTGAAGCCAGCAGCTGTGTCAGAGCAATTGGAAAAAAATAGATTCAGAACAAAGGGGAAGACCCATCTCTCTAGGACATCTCCCTCCGGAATATACGCTAAGCTTCAATGGAATGTATAAATATTTCATTCACTATTTTGTAGTACATTCCTCCCTTGATTTATATGTCTGGCCCATTACTGTTAAATGTACATTAATGTTCCCCTTTAAAGGCATCTCTTCTAATGCGTGCCTCCTTTACTTAATGGCCCCCGGGGGTCCTGGAAGGAACCCCATGTAGAATCTGTGTCTATTCTGTACAATCTCATCGGCTACCAAAATAAAAACTCATTTATTTTCATTTTGTGGAAGTGATCCTTCTCTTGGGATAGCAGCTCTCTGTGATGTTTTCTGCTTTGTTTTTTCCTTCATGCATGTTATTGGAGAAGGGTAGGGTGGTTTCTAAAAAAAAAAAAAACTGGCATTAAAAGATAAGGCGACACTGTAGAGAGAGACATGGAGGGACCGGAGGACAGAGGAAGGGTGGACAGAATTAAGCAGGTATGAAAATGCTAGAAGGAACCAGGGGTCTAGAAGCTGGCTCAGGGATCCCTTCCCAGACTCACTGGGGGAAATAGTAGCTTCAAGGTCATGGTGAATATAGGGTCAACCTGGCCTCCCTTGGTTGCTGACTTTTGCATTTGCAAATTATAAGACAAGACAATAAAGTGCAGAGTTCAAGTGGGTTGGTATGAATGGGACACAATGAAACATGATTTTTACTTTTTTTTTTTTTTTGCGGTACCGGGGATTGAACCCAGGGGCGTTCTACCTCCGCGCTACACCCCCGGCCCTATTTTTTATACTTTATTTTGAAACTGGGTCTCACGAAGTTGCGGAGGGCCTCACTAAGTAGAGACAGAGAGAGAGAGAGAGAGAGAGAGAGAGAGAGACCAGGAGAGAGAGAGCGAGAGAGCTGAGGCTGGCCGCGAACCTGGATCCTCCGGTCTCCGCCTCCCAAAGTACTGGGATTACAAGCATGCGCCACCACGCCCGGCTGATGATTTTTACTTTTTAATGGTGACCATACTTAAAAATTAGAAGGTAGAAGATGTGGGCTAGACACTATGGGGTGTCCTTCAAGTCAGGGGAGATGGGATAAATGCATATATATCTATATACTGGGGACTGAACCCAGGGAGATTCTACTTCTAAACTACACCCTCAGCCTATTTTATATTTTATTTTGAAACAGGGTCTCCGTAGGTTACCATGTGCTAGTCTTGAACCTATGATCCTCCTGTCTCAGCCTCCAAGTTACTGGGATTATAAACATGACTAGTTATGTTTAATAATATAATAAGTTGGGATTTCCTTAACCTCCAGATACCATCTCAGGAAAGTATCTCTGAATTTAACATAATGGGTTTCATTGTTCATTTGGGGAGAAAAAGCAAAAGAAACAATATTTTTCTTCAATTAAATTATCAGATATTTTGGACAATAGCAAGTGTTCCTGACCCCCTAAATCTAATTAGAGTTGCACCAATAGAGAGAAATGCTTCAGAATTTGTGGATTGGATTTTTCTCATCCAATGAAAGGCTGCCATGCAGGCAGGTCCCTGCTCACGTTGCCCTCATGAGCCGTCCTTTCCATCTCTGCCATCATTGTCATTACAGGGATGACTTGGTGCATAGCCTGTGGTCCCAAGATTCCCATGGCTGCTGGTTTCTGCCTAGGCTCCTGCTGGCCAAAGACCAGAAACAGGGAGACCAAAGAAGTTATTTCCTCCTCCTTCTCTGCTTTTCCGGGCCTCTGCATCAGAAGGGAGCTTCTCTGTTGTACCAGTTGACTTGGTCCAGGGCTCTTGCAGCAGGACTTTTTCCATCAGTCCAGGGGTGATGATGACCTTGCTGCTGCTGCTGTTCATCCCTCAGCTACTTCACAGTGCCATTTGACTCTGCAGTTCTTTGACCCCCTGTGTCCCGATTCCCTGCGCCAATTGTTTTGTTTTTAGTAATTAGCAACGATTTTGTGTTTTTCATGGTGCCCTGACTGACATAGCTCCAACTGAGCTGAGATGTGAGAGACAAGAAAGGGCCAGCTATGCAAGGGGGAGAGAAAGAGTATTCCAGACAGATGGAGAAACTGGTGTAGCTTGCACAGGAAGGAGTTTAGAATGGTTGGGCAACAGAGAAGTGAGAAAAGAAAAGCTCAGAAGAGAAGGCAGAGGTCAGGTCAGAGAGGGAGGCAGAAACTCATCATGGAGCTTGGAGTTTAAATTTTACTCTTCTAAGTGTGATAGAAAGCCATGGCGAGTTTTAAGCAGCGGTAGGAAGCATGTTTCGGTTTAACATTGAGAAGACCACTATGACTGCTTTTAGAGGGAGTGGACTACAGGAGCGCAGGGGTGGAAGTTCAGAGATGAATCACCCCTATTTCCAAGTGACTGTTATTGGTAATGATTGGATGATATGGAGAGAGAGACAATTTAACACACGTCAGATATGTTTGGAAGGGAGAGGAGACCAACTGTTGATGAACAGAAAGTCAGGGTAAGGACAAGAAAGAAGAATGAATGACAACTGTGACTTTTGGTTTAACAGCTAGGTAGATTCTTCACCCAAAATCATTTTGTGTGTGTGTGTGTGTGTGTGTGTGTGTGTGGGAAGTACTGGGGATTGAACTCAGGGGCATTCTACCTCCAAGCCACACCCCCAGCCCTGTTTTTAATTTTTGGTTTTGAAATAGTATCTTGCTAGGTTGCTGAGAGTCTCACTAAGTTGCTGAGGCTATCCTCGAACCTGCAATCCTCTTGTCTCAGCCTCCCAAGTACTGGATTTACAGGTGTGCGCCACCACGCCCAGCTCAACCAAAATCATTCTTAACCATTTTTCTGTCATGTCTTTCTCTAGTTCACGTTCCTTTCTTGAGAAGTACTCATACCTGAATGTAAAAGTATTTGTTCCATTCACTAACATTTTCTTTTGAAAACTCAACCCTTTAGAAATGTTGCAAGGACAGAACTAAGAAGGAAATGGGTGGGCTGCTCATCTTAAACAGCTGTTGTCAGTTTCCACCACCAATAACTCTTTGGAGAAGAGTTAAAACATCGTCTGAGCAACAAATGATAACGCAGCTCTCTATTTGCATCGTCCTGAAAAGTGGATTCTCCTATGCGTAATGTCAATCATTGGCTGGAAATACGTGCCACCAGCTAACCCATATTTTCCCTTACGTACCTTCGTTTTAACATTTTGCCATGTCTGCATATACATATACATATTTTTTGCTGAAACATTGAGTAAGAGGCAGACATGATGCATCCCCTCTTAATTATTCAGCATCTCTCTTCTAAGAACA
This sequence comes from Glis glis, assembly GCA_004027185.1. NCBI lineage: Eukaryota > Metazoa > Chordata > Mammalia > Rodentia > Gliridae > Glis > Glis glis. Next base: position 9,783 of record PVJS01031383.1, on the reverse strand, counting down.
AGGACATGCTCTTATTGCACCACTATATTATCTCCACTCCCAAGAATTTTGACAATAATGTTATACTCTTTTCTAATATATAGTCCTTATTCAAATTCCCTCCATTTGTCTCCCCTAAATGTTCCTCATGGCTCTTATAAACATTTTAAAAAAATCCAGCTTTCAGTGAAGGATCACATAGTTCTCATATCATTTCAATCTTCTTTATTCTAAAATAAGACCTTTATTTATTTTTTTATTTTAGTTTCATGATCTCAATACTTTTTATAGTCCCAGCCAGTTAAAATGTTCCTCCATGGGGATCTGTATACTTGCTTCTTTTTTTTTTTTTTTTTTTTTTTTTGCAGTACTGGGGATTGAACCCGGGGCATTCTACCTCTGAGCTACACCCCCAGCCCTATTTTTATTCTTTATTTTGAAACAGGGTCTCGCTAAGTTGTGGAGGGCCTCACTAAGTAGCTGAGGCTAGCCGCGAACCCGTGACCTTCTTATCTCAGCCTCCCAAGTACTGGGATTACAAGGGTGCACCACCACACCCGGCTCTACTTGCTTCTTTAAGATTAGATTCCAGGTAAGCTCCATTTGGCAGGATGACTATGCAGGTGTGCCCCTCCTAATGCAGCATGTCAACAAGCACAGGCTATGACGTGGGTCCGATTGTGGGTGACCTTAAATGTGACCACTTGGTAAGAGGGTGGCATTTGGCGATCATAAAAACAGCTCTTAACATCTCTTGCCAACTTCTACCACCCTTCAGCAAGTCACTAAGTTAGAGAAATCTTTATTTTTCTATTTAAAATGTGAGAGTAGCCCCTGTACAGAATGTGTATAAAAAAATGTGTAACACCACCTTTAAGAACATTGTAATCATCGTGAGCAAGAAATGTAGGAAACTAGTAAGAAAGATAGTAAAAGAAGGAAATGGGTGGGCTGCTCATCTTAAACAGCTGTCGTCAGTTTCTACTGCCCATAACTCTCTGGAGAAGAGTTAAAACATCGTATGAACAACAAATGATACGCAGCTCTCTATTTGCATCGTCCTGAAAAGTGGATTCTTTTATGCGTAATGTCAATCATTTGCTGGAAATAAGTGCCACCAGCTAATCCTGGGAAAGGAAACTCATGTGTAACAAGCATATATTTATGTCGCACAATATTCTTTTTTTTTTCAGATCGGCAGAATATATTTGCGTAAATGCATGTAAAGAACAAGGTATTGTTACATAACATAAGTAAAATGCTAGGTAGAACTTTACCAAGTGAAACAAACAAAAATTTAGAACAAACAGTGAGATAGAAAACACAAATTAGAAAAAATTGAAAAATCAACAGTATGGAAAGATGATAAATAAATAACATATTATCCAGTGAACTTACAAAAATATATTTGACTGCACACGATATTCTTGCACTTGCTTTTATTTTTCAATTTAGCCTCAGGAAAAAAAGTTTCTTGCTTTTTTAATATGGAATACTGGAGGCTCAGAAATATCCTATCAGCTTCAATAGCTTTCATAGTTAGTATGTACCAAATAATCATTTGAATCATTTTTGATCCATGTTCTTTCAGACTTATCTTGCAGCTCCACAGAACATATTCTTCATTGACAAGTTTTAGGCATCGTATTTCCCTTGATTATAACCATGAAAAGGACTTGGAATAAACTGAAATATGAATAAATTAAGAAATGGGTCAGAATGCATAAAAACTTTGTTTTTATCACATCCTTTAAGGAAAGACAGTGAAAGAATTACAATGCTTTCTGAAAAATAATAATCAGTGAGAATTGGACATATAACGCTCTGCTTAAAACCTCCCTATAAATTAAAATGAATTATATAATGAATCCCAGCATTAATTTTTAAAGAATACTTATCTCTATAAAATTCTACAATATTGAATTCATAAAAGCAATCTTTGATAGACGGTTGGTATTATTAAGCTCATTTAATGGATAAATAACATATATTTAAGTCAAAATACACAGACTAGCTTACTGGTGATTATAGTCTATAGGAAATTGGTCTGTGAAATTGAGAGCAAGGGAAAAATTGGCAGGAATACTAGATACACATTCTTTTCAATGTCTACAATTGAACTGTAGACCAATTAGAGTTCAGCATAACAATAACTGTCAAATGTTCTATGTAAAAATCCCAAGAGGAAACAAAGTTAAATACAACGGAGCTCCTATCCTTAAGTGGCTTATAATCTGTTTAGCCTTTTACCTTTTGATCTGGGTATAAAAGCGAGAAAAATATCAACAAAATTTCCTTCAGCATATTATGTAGGAACTTAAAAATCCCCTTAGATTGTCATGTAGTATAACTTCTTCAATCATCTTCAACATTTTTAGGAACTATGCCTTTAAAAAATATTCAAGTTGTAAAAGTTAGAGCCTTGGATGAAGAAATGTTTTCTTTGTGAGATCATTTTTTTGTTGTTGTTGTTTTAACACTTCCTAATGTGTTGGGAATATTAGCGCCCCCATAATAAATGTAACAACTACACCAGCTTTAGGCAAAGAAAAAAAAATGACCTTCACACTTCCATTTCCCCACTTTTCAACTGGTGGAAATTGTCTTTTTAGTTCTTTGATTTTACTTATTTTTATTATCTTCCTCAAAGCATTATGACCAGGCAATAAATAAAACATGCATAAAACGTTCAAAATTTAATTTCAGAACATAGAAAATTCCCCCTCAAGTATATCACATTCTTTAAAAATATAGCCCTTAAGTTATATCTTCATGGGATAAGCTAAAGGCCAGGGGTTTGGTATGCAGAAGGAACAAAACTTGGATATGCAGAATCTTTACATGAAACTTTCCTGCATGACAGAATATCAGAGAGATAGAAAGACAGTAAGGGCAAGAGAAAAAGATGCAGAGAAATACAACATGTCCCTGAATTCCCCTTCATTCTGCACGTGAAGTTACACAAGTTCTACTTCTATGCCATTATGAACATTACCACCAGTTCAAAGGTGAATAAATACAAAAATTCTGAATGGGTATCCTTCAAGAAAGGATAAAGTATTTGGGTTATAGGTTAGCTCGGAAATTACTCAGCACTATGAATTTGAAAATTCCTCAGACATACAGAAAATTCCTCTGTATGCCCCTGTATGTTGATGAGAGGATTGGACATACCCCTTTCCAGCTCTAAAATTTGACAACTTCATGATTTGAAGGTTTTCAGAACTGTCTTTGTTGTAGTACAAGGTCCTGAATATGGAGTAGCTCTATAGCCTACGGAGAATTTGAGATCATTTGATTTGACTTTGTAATTTCCAAAACCAAGGCTAGGTTTCTTTTTCATGTACTTATTTCTTAACTAGTATGTGTGTACATGTGTGTGAATATACCTTTATTTGGATAATAATAAACTCCAATACTCTATATCTTGCAGTACTATAATTTGGATATAATGCTATTGGTGATTGACTCTTGAACCCTAAAACTCCCAGTCAGTTGACTGAGGTATTTCAACCCAGGCGTCTCAAGAAGATCAAAATACTATGACCATTTTGTGCATTTGAATTTTTGTTCCCCACTTAGAGTACCATGCGATGATTTTTACTGGTACGTCTGAGCCTGTGTGTGTATTTATCTCAGCAAATAGACAATCATCAAGAGCAGTTATTTGCTTTCTTGCAGTGGTTTACCATGACTGTCCTATGTTAAGTATGACAAAAATTTGAACTGTCAGTGGAAGGGTTGGAGAAACTTTCAAAGATTCTACTGGAATCTTTTTGGATGCCTCCGGATCCTTTCTGCTCTAGGACCATCCCCTGATCAAAGGCTTCCCACATGCTGCTCACTGACCAGACAGTCCCAAAAGAGCCATCACTGAAAAGCCATTAAAGAAAGAAGCATATTCAGATACAATGTGTACATTCTAACACCCCACCGTTGGAAATTCTCACAAACACAATGCAAATGGGCCGTCTAAAATAATTCTCCATCCTAGTTTCTTTCTCAGCATTTTTACGGACAGAAAATTTTTCCCTCTCCCCAGTCGAACGAGAAAGAACAAAAGTAGATTCCCCAAAGGAGGAATCATTCGTACTAAGTTCCTTTATGTAGGTCACCTCTGATGTGTTCTTGGTTGCATTTCAACTGCTAAATTTCCCGTGTCAAGCTTTCAGTTCTGATGGCTCGGCACATAAAGTCTATTGCTTTCAAAAGGAATATTGTCTAAATTCCCTGTTTGAATATTTGCAGGATACTCTATGTTTGACAGTTGTTCCATACCTTATTGGTTAAGTTGGTAGCATAATACAAAATGCCAGAATATTTTATGGTGTCTCTCTGTGCATACATTTTAATATGTTAACAGGAAAACGTGTTTCTCACTAAGCAAGTATCTAATGAAAGAGAGTAACTATCGCCTATACTCAAATTATATATGTAGGAGCTTTGTTATTGACAATGATATACCAGATCGAGTTCCCTAACATTTTTTCCCTCTCCCAATTTCAGCCTTATAAATATCTCTTGGGACCATTCCCTCCTCTCTGTTCTAGTTTTCACTGTTTTGATTCAAGCCATTCTTCACCTCTAATCCATCCTCTCCCTACTCTAACATCAAGTGTTTTTTAAAAATAGATTTTATTAATTTACTTCTACTTAAGAACCTTTGCAGGTTCTTCATTACCTGTGATATAAGATCCAAACACCCTAACAAGGCATTCAAAATCTCCAATAACCTGTCACCAATTCATTTATGTGTTCGTTCATTCATTTATGTGTTCATTTAGTCATAATGAAATAAAAACCAGCAATAAAACGAAAGAGCTTCCCCAGAATATGAAGTGTCCCACTAGGACCTACGATCTACAAGAGCACAGATTCTGTGGACTTTATTCACTAATGTTTACCAAACATGTAAATCAGCATTCGCCCCGAGTAGATGCTTAACACTTTTAGAATTTATGAATTCAACAATGCTTGTTGAGTGCTTATTATATACCACGTGGAAAGGTTGGTATTGGGAATCCAGTGATAAAAGCCATTCTCTCATTTTTAAGTAGCTGGCCAGATAAACTGACAATTTTAAATTGACAGATTTAAAATGAATTCTGTATGTATCTGTAAATATGAGTCTGGTTTCTAGTATAGTAAGCACCTATGGTCATAGTTTATCTCTATATTCCTTATTGCTAATTATGATCAAGGTGAAAGGTCCTGAGATGAAGAGATTATATTAGATTGTCCAGGAAGGTCCAATCTAATCACATGAGTTCTTACAGGTAAAAAAGGGAGGAAGAAGAGTGGAGTCAGAGAGAGGTGGCCTGAGAAGGACCCAAATCACCATTACTAGCTTGGAAGGGGGGAAAAGAGGCATGAGCCAGGGAATGTAGAAACCTCTAGAAACTGGACCAGCTCTCAGTGAACAGCCAGCAGGAAAATGGGGACTTCAGTCCTGCAACTACAAGGGGCTGATTCTGCCAACAACTTGAATGAGCAGGATATGGAGCTTCCAGAATGTGACAGAGTCCTGCAAATACCTTGACTATCACCTGGTGAGACACTTAACCAGACTTCTAACCAATACAACTAAAAGCAAACACATTTCTGTTTTTTTTTAGATGCTACATTTGTGGCAATTTCTTATATAAGCAATATAATACTTATATAAGCAATATAATACAGCACTCACTATACGCTTGGAGGACTGGCCACAGTGAGCCTCTGCCGTGGGTTCCCAAGAACCCAAAAAGAAAATGATTATCCCTAAAATGGTGATTATACAATGTCTACATTTTTCTAGCAAAAGATGATGTACACAGATAGAAAGTCAGATATTTCAGGATAAAACAAAAGTGATCTTCAGAAGTAAAATTTAGATAAAACCATTTTCCAAAATGGTGGTGGTTGATTGGGTCATCAGAATTAATATCTGAGGATTTCAAGATGTGCTATGAAAAACTATACACATGTAGCCATGGAGTGCATTTTCAAATTGCTCTGCCCTTGAAGACTAACTTCATTGTTTTTTTAATATACTTTTATTTGTGCATTCTAATTATACATCATAGTGAGTGTGAAAGTGATAAAAACTTACACGCAAGCTGGGCGTGGTGGCGCACGCTTGTAATCCCAGTACTTTGGGAGGCGGAGACCGGAGGATCTGGGTTCGCGGCCAGCCTCAGCTCTCTCGCTCTCTCTCTCCGTCTCTCTCTCTCTCTCTCTCTCTCTCTCTCTCTCTCTACTTAGTGAGGCCCTCCGAAACTTCATGAGACCCGGTTTCAAAAATAAAGTATAAAAAATAGGGCCGGGGGCATAGCACAGAGGTAGACCACCCCTGCGTTCAATCCCCGGTACAGCCAAAAAACAAAACATACACGCACATGGCACTTGGTGTATTTCCCTCCATATCCCACCCCGCTCTTCCCCTTCTCTGTATATATTAGTTAGATTGATAGTGATAACTTCATATATGGAAATAGCATTATTTTAACTGTTCCCCTCCTCAATCCTTATTTTCCCCCTCCCACTACTGTCCCCTAATTCCTTTCTACTATTCTGCTGTTTTCTCTCTTTATTTGGCTGAAGTCCCTTTTGTTTCCTATTTTCTCTCTAGCTTCCACATAAGAGTGAAAACATATAACTCTTGACATTCCGAGACTGATCTCACAGCATAATATTCCCCAGTTCCATCTATTTTCCTGCAGGTGACATAATTTTGTTCTTCTTTATGACTGGGTAAAATTGCATTGTGTGTATGTACCACGTTTTGCTATCTATTCATCTGTTGACATATACCTAGACTGGTTCCATAATTTGGCTATTGTGAATTGTGTTGCTATAAACATGGATATGCATGGATCACTATAGTATTCTGACTTTAATTCTTTCAGAAAGATACCAAGGAGTGGTAAGGCTAGGTCATATGGAGGTTCTATTCCTAGACTTAGGAAGAACCTCCGTACTGATCTCCATAGTGGCTGTACTAATTTGCAGTCCCACCAATGGTGTATAACAGTTTCTATTTCCCCACATCCTGGCCAGCATTTATTATTGTTTGTATTCTTGATGATTGCCATGCTAACTGGAATTAGATGGAATCTCAGTGTAGTCTTGATTTTCATTTCCCTGATTACTAATGATGTTGACATTTTTTCATGTATTTATTGGCCATTTGTACTTATTCTCTTGAGAAGGGTCTCAAATGACCATGTTTTGATTGGGTTATTTCTTTTTTTTTTTTAGTGTTTTACAAGTTCTTTGCATATGCTAGGTGAAGACTAACTTTGACATCAAAGCAAGTTCTGAGTTACAGTCTACATCTTAGCCCAGTGAGCAGTAGGAAGGGATTATAATGGTCCAAGAACAGCATTTTGAAGGTAAAGAAGGTCACAGGTACAAATTAAGCAGGAAATCTCCTTAGCCATGAAAAACCAAATGGCCCAAGGCTGCCATTTACATCGCTCTGGACGATTCATTAAAAGATGGGCAAGTTGTGGTTAAAACTTGGCCATATTCTCCTCAAAAGTCATGTGCTCTACTATGGGAGGCAGTGACCTCTTAGAGAAAGAGGTCCCTTGAGGGAAACACCTCAAGGCTGAACAGTATAGGCCTGGCACAGTTCCAAAGCTACATTTCAACAAGACTACTATGAGAACGTAACAAGGACGTACACTTCACTTGGGCCTGCAAATGTCCAATGGAAAATAAAAAACAGGATAAAAACTCGTCATCTCAGCCTTGGTTTGGCATCTGTCTCCTTTGCTCTAAGCGACCTTAGATCTGATCGATAAATATCTTGTGATGAGTAAAAACTACTCCCCAGGCCCAGCAACTTTCTTATGGATGACGAGGCCCCCGCTGACCACTCCTGAGATACTGATCAATCAGATTACTGTTTGACCAAGACTGCCCAACTAGGTATATTTCTGGTCCCCCTTGTTTGTATAATCTGGAATCTCATGTCAATGCCCATGAAGACAGGGCTGAAAACACTGGTCCCTTGAATAGCTATGCTGATTAAAGTTTCTTTCTTGATTTTTACCATTATTTTTTCCATTTAATTTTTGGAGAAAGTGGCCAGACATGATTTGTTGGGAACTCCAGAGCAGAGTCTCTGGCCTAGGACTCTGGGAACCAGCATAACATCCCCTGAAGTTGTACTCTGCAGTGGCCCTGGACATCTTTTTCTGGTTTGCTTGCCAGAAATCTTCAGGCAAGGCATTTTATCAAACAGGGTGGCATTTTCTAATTCTAGTATTGTGGTCACATATGCCAACGGGGATCCTGGTTGGGCCTGATACTAGGAATGTATATGTGGTAACTTTTTAGATTATGAATGCACAAAGTAGCCAGTAGCCAGGTAGAGAAAAACGAAAATGGAAGCTAAGCCCTGCCATGTTTGCAAGTGTTGTAGGGGCAAACTAATGTGTTCTCTGTGCCCTACCTCAGGAAACCATATATAAACCAGATTATAAATCCCATCCCAAATAAAAATGGATGAATTTCAGAAGTTGTAAGCCCTTAGCACCAGTGCATACTATAGCATTTTCTCAGGTTAGAAACCATGAAAAAAAAAAACACACCTCAGAGTTATTCCCTTTCTCCCCAGAATCTGCCCGCCTTAGGTCTTGTCCAGTGTTTGTAGTTCATTGTTCCTTGTATCTTACACAGAGCTTATATTTGTTATGTGTGGAAAGGTTGGTCTAATAGGATTTACTCTGCCATTCTGGAGACACGGACTCCGCCTTTGCTTTACTTTTGTCTGAAGTGTCCAAGTAGTACTGGTTGCCCCAGAATTGCTACTCATAAATATAAATATAACAGTCTTATACTCTCATACTCTGGAAGGTCTACGTTTAAGCCTTTGTCTAGGCATACCATCCAGTTTTGTGCTGAATGAAGGTATTATGATGCTTGTGTGCACGCGCTCTCTCTCTCTTTCTCTTTCTCCCCATGTATATACATGCACCCTAGGCATAAGACATATTAGTTAGAAAATTTCATCTTCCAGGAAACAAATCAAGAATAAGGACTCATGAGATAGCAGGACACTTTAGCTTATAAACCCTTCTACTTTTTACCCAAGGAAAGAGCATTATATGTTTGAAGACACCCTGGGGATAGTAACCTATTTCTATGTTAATTATGATAATACTCTGCCTAAGCACTCTTTTGTTGAAATTTAATCCCATTTTCTCTCATCATGTACTTTGTATAAATTGATAGTGTGTTCCTTTCTTCCTTAAAATTACCTTTTATATACTTCAAGAGAATTAGGAAATCACCTCTTAGCCATATCTTCCAGACTGAGTAACCCCAATTCCTCTTTCCCCAATTGTGAGTATAATTTTATTGTATTCTAATCATTTGATTTGCTGTACTTCACTCTGAACAGCATTCCAAATCATTTTTCAAACATACAAGTCCAGCCCTGTGACCCAACAATTCATGGGTACATACTCAAGAGAAATGAGTGCCTAGGTCTTTTCAAAGACTTGTGAAAAGAATGCTCATAGCAGCTTTAACCCAAGTATCTATCTATGTATATGAGGGTTATGGGAGGGCTGAGGAGGGTGATGTTCGCTTTGTACCACAAAAAGAATGAGGGACCTTTCCTGGGGAGATGGAACTGTTCTCTAATTTTTTGTGGGTGGTAGCAACATGGTTTTATACATGTCGAAATTCATCAAGCTGCATATGCATAGAAATATATACATACTTACATTTACATGTATATTATGATATATGTGTATATATACACATATACACAGTATATATATATATATATATATATATATATATATAATA